>PVJI01019614.1:0-30654 GCA_004026765.1 Micronycteris hirsuta | reverse complement strand
TGTTATGATTATTTTTTTTTCCTCAACACTGATGATTTATTTGCTACGTTCCTCTGTACTTCGAAGAGCGCCTGGCAGGCGGTAGGCATTTAGTATTTGTCAAATGACTGAATGTATTTTAAAAGGCCTTTTAAAGGGAAGGCAGAGGTGACTCAACAGTCACTAGACATGTTAACCTCAGGTGAAGTATGCTTTCCCATGAAAGAGCAGGGGGGAAAATGTTAGCAGGTATTTTAGGTGTGTCGGCCTAGGAAGAACGAATTGTATAGGTTATTAGGGTTTGCCCGCACCAGGCATTGGGCCTGTGGACAACTTTCTTGATGGAGTACCTTGCCCCAGAGCAGTGGTGAGGGGCTCCGTGACCCTCCGCCCCAGGCCTGATTGTCTGTTCGGAGAGAAGGGACTTTCCGGGTTTCCTGTAGCTCAAAACAAGAACGGACCTCGAAAGCTGATCTCGTTCAGAGTTCCCAAGGACACTCAGAACTCAGCGTCATTGCAGAAACCTCACGACATGCCATGTCCCTTGTCCTTCTCACAGCTTTCCTTCACTGTCCCTGGCAACACACTGTCACCATCTCCGTCCTGAATTGGGAGGTCTAGTTCCTTCTGAGACTTTAATTTTTTTAAGTGCTTTCTAGCTCAGATGTTTAGTATGGTGCCTCCCTGGCATGTAAAGAAACACTAAAGACATGTTTGCTAAAAAAAAAAAAATATATATATATATATCGGACATTGTGGTTTCTGCTTCTCTCCCTCACTTTGTCCCTCCCCGAAGGGTCTTTCTTTGACCTGCCTCATTACTCCCAGCTCCAGGCCCCTGCCATGCTCACAGCTCTGCACAGAGTCCTCCTGGGAGGAGAGTAGACAAGCAGCGGCCCGCCGCGGCCCTGTGTCACTGGGAAGACCTGGAGGACGGACGTGCGGAACAGCTGCGGGGGGAGATTAGCTCCGTTTCTCTACGTGGATTCACGTTTATGGTTAAATAAGCCCCATGTGCACATACTCATTTTGCGTTACCACGCTTGTAAATGATGGTTTATGAAAGCTATAGTCTGAAAACAGTAAAAGCACAACAACTAATATGGGGACTTGCACATTTACATAGATGTGCTTTGTTTTATTTTTTCGCAGAATTTTGTGCGTCATCACTGGGTGCACAGGCGTCGGCAGGAGGGCAAATGTAAGCAGTGCGGGAAGGTAAGGGGCCCGGCGCCCACGGCCCTGTGGGAGGCTCCTCGGGCCTCATGAGCACCAACCCCAGGCCTCTGTACGTCACTCCTGTTCCAGGACTTCTTTCTCCAAGACCTCTTTCCCGAAGAGCTGTTTTAGTTCTTTTAGAACTCTCTGCAAGAGACAAGAGGGTTTTTTTTTGGTTCTAACATACCATGATTTTATTTATTTTTTAATTACTTTATTGTTCTTCTATTACAGTTGTCTGCATTTTCTCCCTACCCCTCCCCCTACCCCGGCTAAGACCACCTCCCTCCCTTGCTTCCACCCTCCCCCTTGGTTTGTCCCTGTGTCCTTTATAGTGGTTCCTGAAAACCCTTCTCCCCACAGTCCCCTCCCCTCTCTCCCCTCTGGCTACTGTTAGATTGTTCTTAATTTCAATGTCTCTGGTTCTATTTTGTTTGCTTTTTTCTTTTGTTGATTATGTTCCAGTCAAAGGTGAGATCATATGGTATTTGTCCCTCACCACCTACAAGGATTTAGCACATTTTAAGAGAGGTGGATACATTTTTGTGGTGGATTTCGTTGTTGATAATTTCAAAAGCAACTCTTCCTATTTTGTTACCACCCGGTCCTGAGGACTACTGACCCACCATACTTCCTTGATCAGCAAGAGAAAATCCCTGGTTGTTGAGTAACACTGCTTTTGTTGATATGTTACTGTGGTTGAGCAGAAGCACAGCATGGAAGCAGGAACTGTGTGGCTTCCTTAGGATATTATCCAGGTCTTGGAAAGAGGTGCCCTTCTCACGTGTGGTTATTTATGTCTCCTGTCTCCCTTAGTACGACTGGCGTGCTGTAGAATACCGTGGATTCTACATGATATCCATCCCAACAGATCTGGGCTAGGGATTTTTTTTTAACATACAAAGATACATTTTAGGAATGAAAGACCCCCCGGGAAGGTTAAGCTTCTGGTAAATCACACTACAAAGATATTTTTTTCCAAGTGATATCAGTAGTGAGCTGGACTCATTAAAGGGGCGTTTTGATTTGGTAGAGAGCAATATAATTTGGGAGAATATATCCCTCATCAATGAGCAATTCCTAATTTGTTTCTTTATTCATGTGAATTGTTTGGGTAAAGCAGTATGGTGAGCAGACCAGTGTGACCTTTTTGACCATGGAGAGATACAAGGAACTGTTGGCTGCCTGATGTAGGGATGTTGAGAGTGAGCGAGACGTGGGAAAAGTTTCATTTGTTTTGCTGCTTGCACAGTGTCTTGGAAGAAAATATTATGTTGTAGCCGTCGGTTCTCAAGTTCTACTTTGGAACGCCTCGCGGTCGAGGCTATGGCCCCCACCTTATAACCAGTATTCTCTTCCCAGTTCTGCTTAGCAACTCTCCACTGGCTCCTTTCGAGCCTGTAAAGAGAACAGATGAAATAGTGTGTCAGTTGGAGGTGGGAAAGAGAAGATGAGCAGGACGGGGGAGTAGAGGGATCCTTACCAGCCATTTCGCATGGCGGTGGAAAGGGAGGTCAGCCCAGCACTCTCACTTGACCTTCCTTCCCTGGGGCCACCCACCCCTTTTCCTTGTGGTGGTGCCTTGTGGCTGTGGGTTTACTCTGCCTCAGTGGATTGTAGACTATCTACAAGTTTCCCACAAAAGTGTGTGTGTGCGTGTGTGCGTGTGTGCGTGTGTGTGTAAAAGAGAGAAGAAACAGATAGGCACAGCCCATGTTGAGACGGGAGACGTGAAGAGTAGGAAGGATGTGAATGAACGGGATCTGCACTTCAGCCCAATTCCTGGCCCCCCGTCAACAAATGCCAGGCTGTAATAGAGGTGGAGGGGCATTATTGGAAGAAAATCCATAAACATTCTGTATTTTGTGATGAGCCCTCTGGTGCGGTCAGCCGAATGGGAGAGCTGGACTCGCTGGACTCTGAGTTGCTGCGACCGTGACTTTCCTGCCCAGTGTTCTCCGGCAGCCATCCTGGCATCTGGGAGTGCTCCCAGCTCTCGTGGGGCAGCCCCTGGTCCCATCTCCTCTCACAGGTTCCTATAATATACTGGGTTGGCCAAAAAGTTTGCTTCATTTTTTCCATAAGATGGCTCTGGTAGTGTTTAGTTGTCTTTAACTTCATTTGAAACAATTCTCTTAGATTGTACTGTGAAAGCTGTCATATCAGTGTGCATTTTTTAAAAAACTTCATCAAAATTGGTGAATTTTTGTGTAGCTGTTTTAATATTGAAGATAGAAGAAAATACACAGCATTTTTGGCACATAATGCTTTATTATTTCAAGAAAGGTAAAAACGCAAGAAGGGATTTGTGCAGTGTATGGAGAAGGTGCCATGACTGATGAAATGTGCCAAAAATAGTTTGTGAAGGTTCGTGCTGGAGATTTCTCACTGGACGATGCTCCATGGTTGGGTGGACCAGTTGAAGTTGATAGCGATCAGATTGAAACGTTAATTGAGAACAATCAATGTGTTATACCCTGTGGGAGACAGCCGACATCCTCAAAATATCCAAATCAATAAAGGTATTGGCAAAAATGAAAAAAATGTGTCTTTTATTTTACCGAAAAAACTAAACGGACTTTTTGGCTAACCCAATAGTAGTACTATTATATTCATCTCCTGTGTTTATAATCCAGCTGCTCATGAATTCCCAGAGTCTCAAGCAGTTATGACACAGGATTCTCTTAGACCTGGGTCTCCTTGGTGGATAATGAATCACCCTTCTTTGGGTCCTGGCTTCTACCCTGGATTAGAGGGAACCTATAGCGCTACTTCCATTTACAGATTAAGTATTGAAAATTCATTTCACACTTTGGGACAATGCATAATTTTCATTGGTGGAGTTGTACATTCTTACATATCCAGAGATTTTGAAACCATTTCCCCTACACATATGATCCCATAATTTACTCATTGGGACAGAGTGATAAATAATCATTTTCAGTTAGCCAAACTTTTCCAGTGAGTGGTTTGCAAACTTTTGGGATTGTTAAGGAGTGTTTACGGTTAAAGACTATTTGGGGTTTCGATTTCTACTTTTAAAATCCACAATAATGTGAGTATTTGGACTGATTTCCTCTTGAGCCGTGAATAAGTGATTGGCTGCGTGTGTGCGGCATTTAATGGTTATCAGATGTGACGGCTCACAATTCCCTGGCTCCGTTGCCTTAATATTTGCTGAATATCGCAGACTTCCATGTTCAGGGCCATTACGGAGTTTTACAGTGTTCTCGTTCATCGTCCTTTCTTACGTAAGAGTCAGGGTTCGGTCAGAAAAGCGATGGCACACACACACTAAAATTATGTAGTCTGATGAGCATTTGATCAAGAGAATATCGAAAATGTGTGAGCAGAGTGTAGCAAAACCCCAAGGCACGGTGAGGAGCCCTGGGGCTGGTATCTGCAGTGGCCGTGGGCACTTACGGTCTGAAGAGGCAGGCAGGGGGTGGTGCCCCTTCACAGGCCCTGGGGGACTCAGCCAGCCTCAGGTGGGGACAAATATTCCAACTTCAGTCCTTCAAACTCTAGTGTCCAAACCCAGTAGAGACCAGACCCCAAGGGGCCCTGCTGAAACCAGTGCAGGTTTAGAACAGGACACGGGGTGGAGGAAGGTAGAGGGGCGTCAGGAGGGGCAGTGGGGCGGATGCAGCGCCTGTTGCGTAACACAGAGCTGTGCTCCATGAGCGGGCAGAGGCAGGACACGTGGTCCACTGCAAACGGGCCCCTTTGTGAGCTTTGTCAGATTCTATCACGGTTCTTTCCACATGGAGGTGTTCTTCGTCGTTTAAAAATCACTAGGCGGAGGAAAAAATATTGTCGTGAGTATAGCTAATGGGGCCTTTTATTTTTGAAGGAAACAAGCATCCAAACCCAGCACCATGGTTGGTGGTAGAAATATGCCTGTAAACCACAATTTGAAAGTGTATCTTTTATTTCTCCATTTAGAAACGTATAGAAAAGTTATGAAAATAAATTGGCTAATTCTTTGAAAGTGAAGCATCAAATCCTGAAAGCAGTTTTGAATGCAGTGACACACAGTCAGACTTTGATCTGTCTGGTTGCTGTCCTCCAGAGTCCTAACCAAACCTGCCACATCATTATGCATTGCTTGTCTGTAAATTGTACGTACTTTTATATGCAATTAAGTAAATTAAACAGCATGCAGCTTTAATTAAATGGGAAAATGTCAAAACGACTCTTTCTTCTCATGAATATTGTTGAAAAGCAATTTAAAATGAAGTTATAGTACAGTATTCAAAATACGCATCATCTCAAGGAGGTATACTTCCTAGCATTTTTGTAATGCGAAAGTGACACAGTGATTAAGACTGTCCTCTGGGGTGTGGCTGAGATGGGAATAGCGAAAGGGATCCCAGAGTCTTGAAATAATGCAAAAGACCAACCTGGGGCTTTGGGGGATGTTTTCTTATCAATTTAAAGCACCGGTCTCTACCGACCTGAAAATATGTGTGCCCTGGAGGGCAGCTTTCAAGAGACCCTGCCCAGTTAGGGAGGAGGAGTGGAAGGTCAAGGGTGAGGACCCATGCACCGGACAGGCAGGTTTGCTCGTTTGCCTGTCTTGTTTGTCCATATAAAACAGAGGACTCTTCTGCCATTAGCCCCAGGAAGGTTGCTGGGGGTGTAGAGAGGGTCATGTGACAAGGACAAGCAAATCAAGCCTCTGGAAGCCCGGCTTTCCTTTCTGTCTTTGGCTGAATATCAAGAAAGGGGTCAAGGGCACCAGCCATTCTATGCTCTGCTTCTATGAGTCTGGCTGTTTTCGATTCTTCATATAAGTAGCATCATGGAATATTTGCCCTTCTGCATGTGGTTTATTTCACTTCACTTAAGGTCCTCCGGATTCACCTGAGGGAGGGGAATGGGGAGGTATTAGTCAGAGGGGTAGGTTTCGGTTATGTGAGATGAATGAACCCTAGAGATGTACTGTACAACGTAATGCCGGTAGTTAACAATGCTATGTTGTATACCTAAAATTCTGCCAAGAGGGTAGATAGTGTGTTAAATGTTCTTATCACAAAAATATAGTAAAGAGAGTGGGAGGGAACTGTTGGCGGTGGTAGATATGTTTATGGCATAGACCGTGGTGATGGTTTCCCAGGCATTATCCCCAAACTCATCCAGTTGCATGTATTAAACACGTACAGCTTTTTGTATGTCAGTCATACAGTATGACGGTTACCAGAGACACTGGGGGTGGGGGAGAGTGCAGAGGGTGAAGGAGGTCAAATATATGGTGATGGAAGGAGCCGAGACTCTGAGTGGTGAGCCCCCAGTTGTTGCGGGCCAGCCTATACCAGATCCGTAAACACTGATTTGCGGGGAACTAGCCCATACCCATTTCTCGGCACAGTCGGATATGGGCAGGACGCCGCTGCACAGCGGCAGGCAACCAGGGGCAGTTCACCCCAAATCTAGCTTATGGCTTACATGATGTAGATGTGGCAGTGCTCATTTGACCTCTGAAAAACAAAGGCCTGTTCCCCCACCTACTAGGGTTAAGAAGAGGGATTAAGCCATTTAGCAAACCAGCAACCTGAACACTAAAAGCAGAAGCAACTGCTAATTGCTAGAGAAGCCATTTACTAAGAAATGTCTTATACAGTCTTTCCAAAGCCAGAAATTTACTACTGAGCAGGGATGTTTTATTAATAGGAAAGTTAGCAAGCTTTTAGCTGAAAATAGTAGATTTTAGTAAAAGGTTAAACATAAAGACTAGTTTTACATCTCAGAGAAATCTAGATAAGGCCATCAGCTCTAACAAATGTAGCTAATGGTTAAGAATGTCTTTGCCTACCTGTCAGTCCTCTTGAATCTCAAAGATACAAAGAGCAACCTCTGCATACATCTTTAACTCAGAGAGATTTAAGACTTTGAAAATATATGTTTAGCCATTAACTAGGACCTAGAGTTTTGTAGTTTAATACTGTTTCCTGGCTAATAGATAGATTAGCAAACCTCCTTATCTTAGCATCCATTTGTTTAAGCCCAGGTGAAAATTAAAATACTCTTGCATGTCAGCCTTTTAGAGCTGTTAATGATTTGTAGTTGTCTCTACTGATTGTAAAAAGAAACCTTTTAAAAATAAAGAAAATCTTGCTGTAGTTGTTCAGTCAGTGGCAGAGGGCAAAGACTCCTGACTGGCCTCCAGCATTCGGAAAGAGAGTTTTGGATTTTTTTTTTAAATTTTTTTATTTTGAATTGGCCTCTACCATCCCTCCTTCAGGGAAACCTAAAAACTCAGAGTGTTGTAAAGGCCGGACCTTTGCACCCGGTGCCGTACACAGATGTTGTACTGTGCACCTGAAACCTGTGTAAGTTTGTTAACCAGTGCTGCCCAGGAAATTTAACTCAATAAATAGTTTTTAAAAAGGCCAGGGGGCTGCAAGGCTCAGACCCAGTGCTCCTGGCCGTAGCCCCCAGGTGGCCACTTTATGATGACCACTGCTCCCTGGTCTTTGGCATGGTCCGAGTCCTAGTGTGACCACTCCGGTCCCCTTTGCTCTTTGCTCACAAGTGCCAGAATAGTAGGGTTGTGCAGAGGGAGGAGAGGAGCTGCCGTGCAGCCACGGTGCAGGCCTCGGCCGATCCCGTGAAGAGCTGGCATAGCCCCTCAGCGTTGCCTTGCCTGGACCAATCAGTGCACGTGGGCTGTGCTTGGCCGAGGTGACTCTTTTAGGCTCAGGGCAATTCCTAAAGATGGAAAGTGTCTCCTTGGAGAGCCATCAGCCTCCTACACTCCTATTAACTGGGGGAGTGGGACGGGAGCCGCAGGCCTGAAGCAGGGGTACCAGAGTGGAACACCACCGCATCCAGTGTAGTTCGTCCCTGTCCCTGTGCTTCTCAGCGTCACTTGTTTCACACGATATGTTTTTAGTGCAGCTCCTTCCGGGTTCTGCTTGGTCTTGGTTCCTGGGGAAACATGGAAGAGGAGGGTTAGTGGGATAAACTGCCCTCTGTGTGGGAGCTAGTCTCAAGTCTGCAGCTGATCATCATTTTCTTCCTCAACCACCCATTCTGGATTCATCTCAGTGAACACTTCAGGTCCAGCTGACCGTCATAGTCAGTGTGGGCTGCGGTGGTATTCCAGAATACCGTAGACTGGGTGGCTTAAAAACAAGAGATTTATTTCTCATAGTGTGGAGGTTGGGCACCCAAATCGAGATGCCTGCGGAATTGGGGCCTGGTGAGAGCCTGCTTCTTTTTCATAGACAGTGGCCTGTTTGTGCCCTCACAAGGCAGAAGGGGCAAGGGAGCTCTGCGAGTCTCTTTTCTAAGGGCACTAATCCTGTTTGGGAGGGCTCCACCCTCACGACCTAATCACCACCCACAAGTCCCACCTCCGAGTTGGGGATTAGGTTTTAACATATGGATGATGAGGAGACTCACATCTTCAGTCTCTGGCAGTGACCTACCTAGTGGGGTGACAGAGACCCTTGCCTTGGAGCAGTCTGATTAGCTGATCTTGGCTGCCGCAATTGTCCATTTCCCACCAAAAGTTTTCAGAGATTTAGATAGGGTTTCCCAGTTGTCAATGGGTGTCAAATACAGTCTTCCTGCCCGCGCTGTCAAGTAACAACTTTACCTCCACCAAATGATTGGGATTAAGATGCTGACTTGCCAACTGGTGACCCTTTCCTGGGCTTGGTAGTCTCTTGACACAAGGATCCCAAAGTAACTGGGTGCAGTGGCAAATTAAGTTTTAAGGGCATCTTATTATCTCCCATGGTGGAGATGCTCCCTGTCTGGGATTCAGACCCTCGGGGCCCAGAGCTGGGGGCACAGGAAGCACAATTCCCCCCAAGCGGGCCAATGGAAGTGGTAGTGGGCAGGGCCCCTCCTGCTCCCACTATTGGTTTGTGTATTTCAGCTGGAAACAGCACCATTCAGTGGTCAGGGATTCAGTGAGTAGTACCCTGAACTGAGGAAGGTGCTCACAGGTTGTCGTCTCAAAGCCACGGCCTGTGTTCCATCTTCCAAAGACCTTCCCGTCCCTCCTTCGGCCGCAGCGTCTGGGTGGTGTGACAAATGATGGGACCAGAGCATCTCATGCGCCTCCACTGTTGTGAAACGGGTTCTTCGGTCTGCCAGTGTCGTGTAGGACCCTGTGTCAGTGGGTGAGACACCCTGTAAGCCCTCGTGTGGGGGTGCTGACTGAGACCTGCTAAAGGGAAAGGTGCACCCAGACCCAGAATATGTGTTGGTTCCAGTCAGGGTGAGGTGCCTGCCCCTTGCATTGTGGAAGGCGGTCAGTGTCATCCATCCGCCATCAAGTAGCTGGTGGTGTGTTGGAGGGATGGTGCCGTATCGGCAGCTTTGGTGCCTTTGGCCGGAAGGTTGGGCACTCAGCAGTGGCAGTGGCTAGCTCAGCCTGATGAGCGGAAGCCCGTGCACTTGGACCCAAACATAGCGTTCGTCACTGTGTTCCTGGCTGCCACGCTTACGAGCCCGTTGTGCCACGGGCGGTGTTTTCAGACAAGGATTAAACCCGACAGTTAAAGTTTTGTTTTCAGTTTTGGCCATATTGACTGTAACACTAAGTCTCTGTATACATTATTTTTGTCCTAGAATCCAGATGGTGGTAAAAATAGGAAATATACACATCACAGTTAAAAGTAGTTAACATGTAAAACAAAATGTGAATGAGCAGCCATTGTTAGAGGCTTAATTTCCACTGTCCCTTAATTCCAAGGGCCTGGGTCGAGCTGCTTCCATGAGGCCATCTGCCTCAGAAATAGAGAAGGACCGGAAGCCACGTCTTAGGTCTGCATACAGTCTGGCAAGTTCGTGGTGATGATGGTGACTTACACGGAGAATCCTGTGCCTCAAATTGTGTTTACTCCCTCCCCGAGGACACTCTATTTATGATCTGTAGCTTCTAGGGGGATTGTCAGACAAATTAATGGAAAAAGCCCAAACTACCTGAAGGTAATAAGACCGACGAGCTCTGATGAATGGGTTGCAATCACCCACAACATTAGAATGGAAGAACACAGAACGTGTCGGTCCCTGAGTGTGAGTCAGAGGATGCCCTGGAGTGAGAGCGTATGAGGGACAACTGGGGCATTGGGGAGTTCTGAAGTCAGGTAGAACCAAGATATCTGAGCTCACACCCCCTTTTCCTCTTTGCTGGTGATGAACAAAGTCGCCCTCACAAATCACCAAGTCAGTTGAAATTCAGCGAGGGTGTCTGTCTGAGCCATACTATCAAACGTGGGCCAGCCTTTAAAAATGGGCAGTTAGGGATCTGGCTCTTTCTGCTGCGTGGAGACCCCAGCCCAAATCATCTCCCCATTGCAGGTGGCTGGTCCGTGGAAGCCCTGGTAGGGCTCTATTTATGTCCCTGTGTTAGACAGGAACCCTGCAGCTATGGCCTCTGGGGCCCTGCCAGACTGGAATCCCAAATGCCGCCCATAGCTGATGAACGGCAGGCTCCCCTCCAGTGGACCCGCCTTGTTTGCTGCTGGTATCAGCTTGGCCGGCAGGACCACGTCTGTGTGTCCTCGAAACCAGGAGGCCGGTGTTCAGTAGAAGGATCAGCTGGCACACTGTCCCTCTGTGCCGTCAAATAGAGTATTACTAGTCACGTGTTGGACACTGGAAGACCTTGCCAGCGAGGGGGTGGAAGACATTCATTACTGTTGGTAGGTCTTAGCTGTGAAAGTACTGCTTCATTTGTATATACTGTGTTATAAAGAACTTTTCTTATACATGGCCCCATTTGAATCTCCTAACTCCTCAGTGGTACAGGAGAGGTGCGTATTATCATGACCACTTTCAGGTGGAGGGAGAAATGGGAAGGGTTAAGGTCTCCCAATCAGTAAAAAGATCCAAGGACTACTCTCAGCTTGGCCGTCTCAGCATCTGCTTGCTGTACAGTCATCTGATGTGTGAATTGATGAAGTGGTGGCTGGCCAAGAGCACCGAAGATGCTGTTTTTACAATACATTTGATACAGCAGTGCTCAGCAGACCGGTAGCTGCGGCTTCGGCTGCTGTCCTGCCGACAGTCCACCATGTTGATTTCCAACCATGTGGCTCGTCTGTATCGCAGACTTCATTCAACTAAAGTGCTAGTGTGTTTGCAGTGCTGGTGGGGTGGAAGGAGACGTAGCACATTTCCAGGTAGCTTGGATTAGGTGTTTTATGTCTAGATCGGACGAAGCTGGTGATTGGATCACGATGGGGTAGCAATGACTTTATTCAGTTAATCAGAAGACTTGTGTGCCATGCCTATGAAGATCAGCAAGCTATGCTAAGTTGCTAAGTTGCTATGCTAAGGACCTGTTTAAGAACCCTTAAAGGGATTTCTCTCAGAAAGCTAGAATTCCACTGGAGAGCTAATACAGGTGCCCATAAAATAACCAACAACTTGGGACAGCTATCCGTTCATACCAAGGTCAGGTACAGGTAGAAAGGCCTATGGTTTAGAATGGAAGTTCTTTTAAGGTGTAAATTGATTTTTTTAAACACAAAATTTTGTGTAGATGTTAAGCAAGACTTCTTCACCCAATGCCTTGGTAGCTTTCCTGCCCTTCATATTTTCTTTTGATCCCTTTACAAAAGTCCTGCTTTTAAAATGTTTTGTCGTTGCTCTGCATTCACTTGCAGGGGTTAGGACGTCTCAGGCGGAATGAGTGGGTGAGGTTTCGGAAGGCTGAGTACCATTCTTTGAGCATTACTGTATACTCCTCTCTGGTAATTACTGAGGGACAGCAGCAGCCAAAAAGCACCTCTTCCGTTCTTGATGGAAAAGTAATTCTGTTTGTTCATTTAAGAGGATTGCATTTGCCATTCCATTAATCTCATTGCTGCTTGCTGGTGAAGAATAAAATTGAAAGCTGCTTGTTTTGTGATCCAACATCCCAAGGGGGTGATGAGAGACTTTGAATTTCCTTCTGCCCCTTGGACTTCTCCCAGACCCTGACTCACCGGCCCCAACTCTCCGATCCTTAATATCTCTCTTTGTGGTTTCTCAGATGGCAACGTTAGAACCTCTGAGATGGAGGACCATCGCGATAAAGTACCTCATTCAACTAAAATGCTACTTACTGTGTTTGCAGTATCACCCAATAGTGGCTTTTCTTTGGCTTTTAATAAAAACATATCGGAACCACATTTATTTGGGTACCCGCCCTTTTGTGTGGCTGACTTTGAGTGCTCAGTGGTACAGCAGAGGCTGGTGCCTCGTCTCTAACAGGAAGCTCTCAAATGGCAGAGGGTGGAGAACGTGAGTGTGGAAGGCAGCATGGGCCGACCCACTTACCTGGAGTGGTGGGTTACCTGGAGTGGCTCTGTTCACTTCTGTGGACTTCGGGAAGGCAGATGCACACTGTGAAGTGATTTTAAATGTTCTATCTCTTGTCCTAACTCCCAGGGCTTTCAACAGAAATTCTCCTTCCACAGTAAAGAGATTGTGGCTATCAGCTGTTCCTGGTGCAAGCAGGCGGTAAGTTGGGGGATGACGTGAAACGGAGTGGGCTCATCCTGTTCTATCGGAGGAGACTCAGGTCTGCTTGCCTTCCTGTCTGTAAGCGGAAGGTCATCTCCATGTATGTATGTGATGTTTTCCTCACAGAGGATCGTTGGAGGAGGCAAGACATTAAAACTGTAGAATTATAGCATCTCTGAGCTAGGAGGAAAACTATATATAGAGATAAATTAACCCCTTTGTTTTTACACATTGAATTCTGGGACCAGAGACTGGAAAATGCTCTGCTGGTTCTATCCCTGGGTCTAGAATCGAGGACTCCTCACTCCTGGACCATAATTTTTCCCACTGTCCTAGATTGTTGGTAGGAAGTTGCAACATTGGAAAGAAAACACCACGCAACGTTGGCAAGTCCTTCTAACAGCAGTTCAGGCATCTTGGTTCTTCTGTTTTTGATGTGGGTACCTTTTTTGTGAGGCTATGTTAGGATAAGAATGGTTTGGTATCCTTCAAATGTCGATATCATTACATTGTCCCTATGCTTCATTGAAATGCAATTTTTCCTTACATTTGACATAGACAGTCATTAGAATCCAATAGTAATTTTTCTATTTACTTTTCCTTTTTTTATCTATCTTTTTCCCCCATTTTTTACCTCTCTGTTCCAACCAGATGGCTCTTTCTTTTACTTGTTTGCCTGTGTATCTGTTCCTTCTTTGAGCAGACAATGTATACATAGTCTGACTCATGGTTGGCAAACAATGGCCCCACAGGCCAACTCTGACCGCTGCCTGTTTTTGCAAATAAAGTTTGATTGGCACACAGCCACGCGCATCCATTTATGTATTGCCTGTGGCTGCTTTGCGTTTATGTAGTTGCTATAGCTACTGTAACGCCAATGGCAGAGCTGAGTAGTTGTACCGGAGACAGTATGTCCCCATAAGACTGAAGTATTTACAGTCTGGGCCTTTATAGGAAGAGTTGGTGGACCCCTCCCCTCTCTCGTTCACTACTCTTCTGAATTGACATCCTGAAAAGAAAGACACTACTTTCAGCCAGGTGACATGTTGGCAGGAAGACTTCAGCTGTCTGCACACGTCAGGTTTAAAAAGCCAAACCAGGCCAAGGGGCAGGAGCAGATGTGTCTAGTTGAAACTCACAAAATTGATATTTTGTGGGTTGAGACTTTTGAATGTTGGCACTTCCGTGAGCCCGAGAACCTCTCCAGCGTAACCCCTCCGGGCGCCCACCTGTCAGGAGGACCTGCGGTCATGCTGCACAGGTGCGCTGGTCCGGAAAGACCCGTGCTTGCTCCGTCACCGTCCTGCCGCACATCTTATTCTTGGCACTTCCATCTCTTTTCAGTTCACTGTTACACAAATGGCCTTTGTGCTTCTGCTCAAGGACATGTTCACAAGTGCAAGGCCATCCCAGTTCCTGGTTGGACCTGTACCACCAAGGCAGTGTCTCCACATAGAGGGGAGGAAGCAGATGCAGGGTCCAGGTGTTCCCACCATATCTATCTGCACTGCTGGTTTCCCTGGCCGAATGAGACCCCACTCGTGGGGCAGCGTCACTGGTGGCTGTGGGCTCAGATAGGCAACCTCTGCTCCCACCTCCATCGCTGTCAGGCTGTGATGAGGTGGTTTAGCCCGGGTCAGTTCATTTGGGAACTTAGTCCCACTTTCCGCTGACCACATGTGCCCGCTTCTTACAACTGCGGTCCATCTGCATCACTGTAAAGACAGCTTTCGCTTGACCGTCGTGGCGGAGCTTTGGTCCGTGTTTCCCTGGGTCGCACACATGGAAGGTGATTTTGCAAGGTCTGCAAACACAAAGCATTTTAAGACAAATTACAGTGGTGATACATTTTTACACTACAGGTAGTCCCTTCTAGATCTCATGTCAAACAAACAGATAGAAGACCTCTGTGGGCACTTGCTGCATTGGGGAAAACCGGGCTTGGGAGTTGGGTTTCCTGGGCTCAGGCGCGGGCCCCACCACTTTAAAGCTGTGCCCTCTGGGCATGCCTCTTATTCTCTCCAGACTGGGGGTTACTCAGGTGCACCTCTCTCTCTCAACTGAGAGAGTTGAAACGGGCAGGCTCTGAGACCCCTTCCATTTGAGAAATGCAGTGGCCGTTCATTTGGGGGGTTATTTCCATTGCTAAGAGAAAATCACTGAAAATGTTATGTTGAAGGAATTTTAAACTAACAGAAAAATGGCAAAAATAATACAGAACATTAATGTATACCCTTCCACCCAGCTTCCCCTAGTTTCCCCTAATTTTGACACATAACCAGGAAGTGAATGTTGGTACATCACTATTAACTAAATGACAGTTTTGTATAACATTCACCAATGTTTTCCTTCATGTCCCAGGATCTGATCAAGGATCCCCGGTGCCTTTAGTGGTGGGATTTCTGACACTTCCTCATTCTTTCTGTGCCTTTCATGGGCACCGACTGGTTACTAGGTAGAATGTCCCCCAGATTGAGCTGGCCTTGTGTTTTCTTGTGATTAGGCTGAAATTATTCATTTTATGCAAGATACTATAGAACGATGTGGTGTCCTCACTGCATCTTATATGGGGGTACATAATGTCAGTCTTTTATTACTGACATTAACCTCGATCCCTTGATTAAGATGGTATTTCCTAGATCTTCATCATCAAGTTATTAGATTTCCTTTTCCAACTGATAAATATTTGGGGAGATATTTTGAGATGATGCTGATAGCCTATTTCTCCTTAAACTGTTGCCTACTGAGTTTAGCATTCATTAGTGCATCTTTTGTTAAATTTTAATGTTAATACACTTTATGTTTCAGGACGGTTTTAGGCTCACAGAAAAATTGGGTGGAAAGTAGGGAGATTTCCCAAATATTTCCCCTCCTCACACGATCACACACTCTCCATTGCCCACATCGCAGGATAAGATCCCCTTTTAAAGAAGATACTCAAATGACATTTCTCTGGTAGATCACATTGTTTGCAATCACAAATAACTGGTGGCTGGAGGAATTATTAATTATTTTGTGAAATTGTATTTCACACTTAATTAACTGATTTAGTGATTAGGCACTGGATCACATCAGATCTTGAAACTACACAGAAATGAAGACAAAACTTCCCTGATGGGATATAATTGGGATGGCTGTATTTGCCAGTTTTCCTGAGACAGTCCTAATTTGTATCTTTGCTTCCAACCTCATTATTAACCGTGCTCCCTTTCACTCTTAAAATTGTTCCCGTGAAGATGATAAATTATGTGGTCACATTAAATATCATCCAAGTAGAAGCTGATGTTAATTTTTTAAAAAAATCACCACGATTAAAACTTGTAATCATGGTGTAATATGATTTTATGTTTATTAGAAAACAGACATTACCGTCCCTCATTCTCACTTCGCAGCCACACAAAAGCTGATGGAAAATGTGATTGGCCTAAGGTCACCCAGTCCATTTCCGGGTAGACTTAAGCCCCTCAAACTGAGGTATTCTTATGATCATTAGTCTGCATTTACTTCCTTCCTTTCAGAAACAAAAAGCACCTTAGACTTGCCAAGTGTAATAGGACCATTATATTTTTTCAGTGGGCTTCACAGACTCAGCAGAAGCCATCTCTTTGTTCTTTGTTACCTCCGGGACTCACGGCTTCTAGGAGAGACCTCTTGCTTCTTTCCTGGGTCCCTTAGACGGGGAGACTCCCTGGGAAGGATTTGCATCTCTGGGTAGAAAAAGGAAAGGCAGAGGGTGGGTACTGCCTTTCCTTCCGCTCATCTTCCTTTCCTCCTCAACATTATCCCCGATTAACCAAGTCTGTGGCCAGCGCAAGGCAAGTGAAATGAAGTTATGTGCAAAGTTAGGATTGACAGGACCCTCTGTTGATGTAGGAAACATTCAAACCTGTAGAGGACTTTTATGAGTTGATCTGAGCCAAACTGATGATAGTTGCCAGGAAGCAAAATCTCAACAGATTGAGAAAATGCTTCAGAGAAAGACAGTTTTATAGCTTATTTTATACATTAGAACAGGGGCCTGTGGCCTGTTGGGAACCAGGCCACGTGTCTGAGCTCTTTCTCCTGCCCCCCCGAATCTTCCACAAAGCCAGTCCCTGGTGCCAAAAAGGTTGGGGACCACTGCACGAGAATCAAAGGAGAAGACGAAAGGAGGGTTCCATGGAATCCATTGGTGGTAGATTAAGGGGGTGGGATAAAGCAAGGCAGGGAAATCTTTGAGATTAGATAAAAAGGCAGAAGTAGAGAACCACGGACTTCTTTTACATTGGGGGGTACAGGGCAGTTAATAACTAACATTCACAGCACATAGACACAGTACGGGGACAGCGAGACAACAGTGAGGGGCCCTGTGGTCTCTGTGGCATGGGTGTGTCCCGAGGGGCCTGGAGAAGGGGGTCCCTCTGCCATTTCAAAGGTCTGTCATCCTAGATGCAAAAAGGCAAAGACAGGCTCACTTAGGTAAAGACTGACTTTTGTCAAGGAACCTACAGGCCTAGGATGTGCCTGCCCACCGTGACTCACTGTTGATTAGGAATTTTTACGTCCAGACCCCCCTCTGTGGTTACTGTTGGTCTCTGCCTCTGTAGAGCCCACCGTACTGGCTCCCCCTGAGCTCGTCAGGGTTAGTGTGGGGTCACTTCTCAGGCACACCTCCAAGACTCTGACATCTTTAGGTAAATACCCTACTTAAAAAAAACTCATAGACACTGACAACAGTTTGGTGATTGCCAGAGAAAAGGGGGCGGAAGAGAGTAAAGGGGGGCAGAAATGGTGATAGAAGGAGACTTAGCTTTGGGTGGTGAACACACAATACAGTATACAGACAATGTATTATAGGATTGTGTGCCTGAAACCTATATGATTTTATTAACTATTGCTACCCCAATAAATTCAATAAAAATTAAAAAATGAAGTAAAATAAAAAAATAAAAGTGAGGTACTAAAAAATAAAACAAGTTTATTAAGTTTTAGCTGGCCTGTCCTAGAAGATTGATTTCTTGTTATCAGTTTGTAAAACAGAATGAATTCTCAATCTGGTCTCTAGGCTGTGGGGCTGGTGGATGAGAAGCGCGGGTCACGAGTGTGTGTGTATGTTGCGTGTGCATGCACGAGCACGGACATGTGTACTTGTTCCTTCTCACTGCAGCAGCGCCCTCTGCACGGAAGTGTTCACTGGCCTGTTTCTCTCTTCAGTTCCACAATAAGGTGACCTGTTTCATGCTGCATCACATAGAGGAGCCCTGCTCCCTCGGGGCGCACGCGGCCGTCATCGTCCCGCCCACCTGGATCATTAAGGTGAAGAAACCTCAGGTAACTGCCGGGACCCTGGTGCTGCCGGGCCAGTGCAGAGAAGGAGGAGCTGTCGCTTCTTGCTTCCCTCCCTCTGACTAGTTTCTGGGTTTCTCCCAACTCTGCTCGTTCACCCCCGTGGTCCCGTGCTCAGCTTCCCCGGTTCATCCCATCGGCCCATCACCTTCCTGCATTGGGCTCTCTCATGGAACCAGCCCCCTCTTCTTAAGAAATCAAAGTTCCACGGCAGGAGTGTTTCCTTCCATTTTGTGTGCTAATGATATTCTCTTTGGGTGCTCTCCTGAGTTCCTTAAGCCCTCGTGGTGGGGACAGCTGATTCTCGTACACCTCTCCTCTCTTCCGGCCTGGGCGCCCCCAGGGAGTGGGTGTGAGGGCACACGGTGCAGGCTTCCTTGTTTGGTTGAGGTCACCACCGCTTCCAGCCCGAACAGCAGACTGTGGGTCATGACCTTCCTCCATGCACAAGGCCTGCTTAGGGAGCAACACTCCTCTCTGAGGGCAAAGTACAACTTACCCTCCTTGTACTTTCCTCATTGTGCTCCACGTCCTAGAGCAGCTCTGCTTCGGTTCCGGGAAACACGGGTGGTTTCTCATAAGGTCATAATCTTCGACAGAAAAATGTCTACCTCTGTCCTGTACCTACTGGACAGTTAGCTCCACGTTCCGCATGGCAGACTTTTAACACTGCAGGAAGTTCATACCTTCCTGGCGTGCAGGTATCTTAGGAGGTCTTACCGAATGTAATATCTTTAAATGATGTGGCGATCTAGTCCTTTTTTATGTCATCTCCAAAATTATCCTGCAGTTTATGTCCATTGACTCAGTTTTTATTGGATCAGGGACTCTGTTTTGCTTTGCGTGTTTTCTATAAAGTTTAGTCTCTGCTGGTGAGTAATATTTGGGAATAATCTTTCCAGGTTACAATTCATGGAAGACCTTGGGAAGTCTTTCCCAGAGGCAAGTACAGTATCTTTTCATTAAAAAGGAGGAGTCCAGTCCTTTCCTCTTACATTTTAGAGCCAAGAGACATGGACTGCGTTGCCCAGGGTGACATACACAACTTCAGTACCGTGTCTGAAATTCAGATGTCCTGATTTCCAATTTAGCGTTCTTTAAAAATCTCTTTAACATTTTTTCTTGTGCTTTCCCCCTATAATTTACTAATCTCTCTATGAGCCAGTATGTTTTCATCAAAAGCCTCGATGGCATCGGGAAGATGACTGGTGTCGTGATGCAATGAATGATCCCTGCTCTGAATGACCTTGTGGTTATCTTAAGAAAAGATCAGGGAGGGCTTCCTGAAGGAGGTGGGTTTTATTTTGCCCTGTACAGATAGGTGGGGTTTAGATCAGTGGAGAAGAGAGGAAATAGCGGGCAGGAGAATGGCATGAACAGGGGTACTGGGTCCAAAGTTATATTCACTGGGCTACGAGACAAGCTTGACCACAATGGAAGGTTTACTTTGGGCGGGGGGGAGGGGTGGGCGGTGCTCAGGCCTGGCTGGGCCGGGAATGTTTTATATATGTGAACTTTATCCTTTTAAGCAAGAGCTATAGAGTAAAAATTGTATTTTAGAAGGAAACAACTCGCAAGAGTGTGGAGGATAACCTGGTGGTATGGGATTTTAGAAGATTAAAGATAGACCAGTTAGGAAAATCAGATGATACCACTTTGCAGGGAAATTGTAAGTTTACGTTTCTGAACTTTAAAAGTCTTTTCCTTACGGAAATTTTTAAGCAAGTGAAGAGAGCGAGAAGGTTATAATGGATTATTCTGTAACATGAACTTTTCTACCATTGTTCCATACATTCCCTGCCACACCATAATTTCTTTTCCTTAATTACCTATTTTTGAGACTCACAGGCAGTTGTAAGAAATGATACAGAGAGACCCCACGTGCCCTGTGCACATTTCCTCCTCCTGGTAATTTCCTGCAGCATCACAGGACGGTACACCACCAGCAGATGTTAACACCAGTTCAGTCGAGATCCAGAGCAGTCGCCTCTGCAAGCATCGCTGAGGCTACCTTTTCACAACCTCATCCATTTTTCTCCTGGTCCCGCCCCATCTACTCTGTCTTCCTGGAAATGGAAGTATACCCTCCCTTTTTTCTTTTGCTGGGATATCTTATAGTAAATGTTAGCATATCATTTCCAGGGGGGCCCATCTTTTGGCATCTCTGGGCCACACTGGAAGAAGCGTTGTCTTGGGCCACACATCAACTACATTGCGAAATGTAATCACAAAAAAATCTTGTAATGTTTTAAGTAAATTTACGATTGTGTGCTGGGCCACATTCATAGCCATTCTGGGCCCTGAAACTGTAAACACGTCACTTTGCTTCTTGAAAAGATAACACTTAGAGAGGTAACCACAGATTATGTCACCCCTCAAAATCAGTAATTCCTTAAAATATTTTCTGATCACCTCAAATATAATTTTTTCACGGTTACTTTTTGAAATCAAGATCCAAAGTTTATAACCGCTTTTTTGGTGACATATCTTAAGTATCTGATACTTTGTAACCATCCCCCCTTTTACTTTTCATGCCATTTATTAAATAAATGAGATCACTCTACCTGTAAAATTTCTTGGATTTTTTTTTTTTTTTTGGCTGATTGGATCCTTATTGTGTTTCAAAATGTTTTCCCTTAATGCCCATATTTCTTGTAAAAGAATACTTAGACTTAAGTAGATGCAGTGTAATTTTTAGCAGAAGAGCTGCATGGGTAAGGATGCATATTTCTGTCCTGTCGCTTTCAAAGGGAGCATTGTGTCAGGTTGCCAACGTTTAGTGATGTGAAGGTCGATGGGCAAGGTCAGGTGCTGCCATCCTGGTCCATCCATCGTAAAGTCGTCCACCGGCCCTTCGCCTATTGTTTTATCCAATAAGTATTGTTGCCTGAATCTATTATTTCATCAGGGCGGCCAAAGGGTGATTTCCCACTTTTTAACTCTTCATTTTTTTTAGCTATGATTTTTGTTTAAAGAGATATTTCCCTCATTACTAGCAAATATATGACATGCTTGAGTAGTTGCCTTTATTTGTACATTTTCAGAAGACAATAAGTTAGTACCTTGGCAACTTTTATCACGTGGCTAAGAGTGGTAAATGAAGTTCATGGTAACTGTTTTGGAGAGTACCATTGTGAATTACGAATGTACATCTGTGTGATATACATGATGTGTTTTAATTCTTTGGCATCATTATTATTATTATGTTTTTACTGGCCCACCTTGGCCCAGTTAGAGCCCCTTCCCGGTGGCTCCTGTCTCCATTGTTCATGAGCCATGGAGTTTTTGGTGGCTGCCTTGGTTTCAGGAACACCACCGTGGGCATTTCCTGTCCGTACCTGGTATCAGCCATTTCTCCGAGGAGACTTGGTTACTTTTAATGGGAGGTAGCATTTACAGTTCATGATGTGGATGCATAGTCCAAATGTTTTTCACTGTGTACCTTTTTAGTATCTTCCGTGACTCATGATATCATAATAAGAATAAGGAGACCTAACATTTACATGTTAGGAAACTTTTTGTGCACTTTGCATTCACTAGCTCATTCTATGATCATGCTACTCTATGAGGCAGGTATTCTGTTATCTCCTCTTTCCAGCTGAGGAAAGTGAGGAGTAGAGAAGTCAAATAAATTTCCTCAATCTATATAGATATCAAACAGTTTAAAATGGTTTTTGAACCCAGAATGTCTGATTCTGGAAGTCAAGTTCTTAGTGATATGCCATGCCGTTCACTGGTGTACTAGAGTAGCAACTCTTGCTGAGTCAGATATCTTTAAAAATTTGGTGGTCCCTCTTCCATCAAGTAATTTAATCAATGGCCTAGATTCTATGTAAAAGCTAATGTTTGATGAGCTTCAGGGGCAACAGAGAGCAGTGAAGAGCTCTGGCCTATGAGCCAAACTGCCTGGGTTCATGACCTCACCCTGCCACTTAATTTGTACAATTTTGAACAAACTTAAATCCTTTTCTTTCAGCTTCTCATGTGCAAATTTGGTAAAGTATAGCTGATACTAGCACCAAATTCGTAGGGTTTTCATGGACTAATAAGCTAAAAAGCCAAAGAGATAAAGTACATACAACAGCACTTGGCTCACTGTAAACACTCAATAAATGTTAGGTCTTGTTTTCCTTCTTGTTGACTTTTAGGGCTACAGGGCATCAAGCAAAGCTGATTTCAACAGATGAAAACAGATAGTCATACAGTGGTCAGGACAGAAGTTACTGATCCCTGAGCCATCCGTACTGGGATGAAAGAGGATGGAAAGAGGATGAGCTTTCTGATGGAGAGGGTGGAGACAGAATAGGGCCCCCAGCCTGCTGTCTGCTGGGCCCCCAAGTGCACCTTGAACTCCAGTAGCCGTTGTGTTTTCCACTGCCGGGGGACTGCGTGTTCATTCGCGCGATGCCCACCCCGTGGGAGACAGTCAGGTCCTGTTCACTCACTGAAAACAAGGAGGGAAGAAGACTAAGGAAGCGTCCACCCCAGAGAGTGGAAGGGGGAAGAAAATCCTGCAAAATGAGGAGAGAACTAGGACAGCCCAGAGTTTCATTATTAAAAATGGGGGAAAAATAGGGTAGTCCTTGATGTTAAATTCTGTTGACATTAAAAACAAATAAACAAACAAGGATTGAGAAAAGTCCTTGTGTTTGGGACCAGATCATTGATGTGATCAAAGCCATAGCTCAGAGAGTGTGGGGCACAGGTGGCCCCTGTCACAGGTGGCCCCTGTCAACAATGGTGTGGAAATGGCAAGATGAGACAATTCATTGGAGACATTGGGACGTGGTAGCATTTGGAAGGTAGATAGAGAACAGCAGAGAACATAGTTTTCCAACTCCCAGAATTTACATACTATGTAAATACTTTCCATACACCCATAAATACGCAGTCATCCATATATAGTGGTCAGGGAAAGTGGGTTGCAAAGAGGTGGGGTTAAACCTTCTCTCTTGAAGGACAGCTGGCTCCAGGCGGGCCCTTCCTCCGTGAGCAGCTGTGAGGTTGGCAGTCGTGCGAAACGCTGATGATCGGGGAGTGAGGGCTGCCTGGGTGATGTGCCGAGTGTCACCATCAAATTATCTGGGGAGACCTAGGAGCTAAACTATGACAGAAGGTAGATGGCGTTTAGGAATTCAAAGAAAACCGAACCTGTTGATGTACTTAAAATCAGAGTTATGGTTGATGTTGTAGATGTCGGTGTTTCTCTTCTGTACTGAGAAGGATAGAGGATAATAATATCTTGGTGGAATAAATAAGTTAAAGATACTCAAATCCTAGTGTTGGCGCTTGGAACTGAAGAGAAGACCTCCATTACATGAATTTTTATGGAGTCAAGTTATAAAAGACACGAATTGTGTGTTTTTAATAAATGACATTACTTTACACATAATGCTTTAAAACTGGCCTCTCCTGGTGAAAAAAAAATGAATCTTGGGGAAACATCCTTATTAGTACATATAAATTTAACACATCTATACTGCCACATGTATGTCATGCCGTGCATATATTAGTTTACTTAGCCAACTCCCTACTGATCGATATTTATATTATTTCCAATGATCTGCTTATGAAAATGCCACAATCAAGTGCTTCCTAGCCTTGTATGGGGTTTCTTCATGCGACTCCTTTCTTGCTCCTTATGATTGGATGATCTTAAAATGCTGTGCACTGCTGACATGTATCTGACATGTAACAGCTCTGCCCACAGTATCCCTCAACATTTCTCAAGCCATTTCCTTTGGTCAATTCTAAAGCGTAAGTAGTACTTACTCTGTTTAAGCCAGATACGCCTGAGAAACTGCTGACCCTGTCCTTAGCTTTTGGAATATGTATTCTTCATCCCTTCTGCCTGCCTATTCTCCAGACAGCCTCTGTCCCCGTGGCCAGCCTCTGTCCCCATGGCCAGTGGGGTGGGGCAGGGCAGAGTGAGAACCTTCTTCAGTAGACCAAGCCCAGGACCCTCCTCCCTCCAGTTATCTGCCAGTTTTGTCCAGTATATTGTGGGCGAAGACTTCATTTGGGATGAAGACGTGAGATATCTTCTCTGCAGACTGTCATAACTGGTTCTTTGTGACCCCATAACCTGGACAAACCCCTGAGGAGTAGGTACAGGTAGTTAAGTTTCATTCACAGTTGGATGATTACCCCGTAGGCATTTCTTAACCGTCCAGGAAGGAGCCGAGCTAAGATAAAGCTTTTGTTGATGGGATTATTTCTGCAGCAAGGTAAGACTGTTCCAATACCTGGTCTAAGAACAGAAAAAGCCTTTATCTTTTACTAGGACTTTGACAAAAGAGCGGGCACAGAATGTCCCAGGGCAGATGCTGTTGGCATCAGAGGAATGCAAATATCCGCAGGCAGGCACAACAGTTCACTGTTTTGATAGTGTTGAACTTGCCAAGTGGCCCCTTTGTATCACAGAGTCGGCTGCCGGTGATAACAGGGTGCTTTGTTTTAGAACACAGGACAAGTATTTAAAGGTTTCTTGAACATATTTTCTGGAACATATCACTAACAATTCTATCCAATAACTTCTTGGTATAAGTTTTACATTCTTGGGCAATATTCTGTTATATGTAACTCTCATAACAACATCGATCCAGGCAGGGGGAGTGTGATATTGTAGATTAGCCAGGCCAGGCGCCTTGTCCCGCCATGGCCAGAACACAGCCCAGATCTGCCTTCGTGTCCAGCAGTTCCCTAGATGCTTCCTTCTAAAAGAAGTTCTCTATGGAGACACAGATACACCACGTTTCCCCACGAACAGCAGGAAGCTCGGGCGTTTTGAGTGTGCTGTGAAATTCCACGCTGCTTATCTTTTGCTGTTTGACTGTCCATAGGGCTGTAAGCTTACTCAGAGCTCACGTAGAGGCGTCCAGGTACTGTAAGTCCACCTCTGCTTGGCCTTTGCCCCCTTGTTCTGGGAGATGAAGAAGGCCTCAGATGCATTTGGCTCGGTGAGGCTCAGAAGCACCTGGATTTGCTACATGTGTTTTTTGTTTTTGTTTTTTTAAAAGCTGTTTCGTGTGTCTGTTTCCTATTAGAATTGAGTTCCTTGCCTGCTCTGTTTTCAGACCTCAAGCCTTCCTTCTTTGGATGTGTTTTTCTAACTTTCTGTTTCCCAAACGTTTTTGATGGTCAGAATCACCTGGAGAACTCTGATTCCCGTGATCGGACAAGTTTAGGAAACCCCCTCAGCCTGACCCCTCGGACCTTCCTCTCCGAGTTTTAATTACTGAATCCCGTTAAGCACCAAGAACCACAGGGCAGTCGCACAAGCACTTGGCGTACATCCTGCATTGCTTTTGGTAGTAAATGAACTAAAACAGCAGAGAAGTTAGGAGACAGGCATTTAGTCCCTAAGGATCCTTTCTAAAATCAGGACAGACTCAGTAAGGGTTGGGAATGTTAATAATACTGATTCATTATTTCAGCAATGATTTGAGTGTGTACTCCATGCTGGGCATCTGTGCTGGGTGCCGGGATCTATAGCTGTGAACGAGGCCGCTGACCTGTTTGGAAATCCTTGTCCTGGGACGGATACCAAGCTAGCTGCTTCACACATATTTTCTGGTTTAAACTTCACACTCTTCTGTAAGGTAGTTATTATCACCTTCACTTTAAAATTAAGAAACTGGTATTTCAAAAGTGGGACCGACTTGGCCTGAGTCTCAGATCTAGCGACACAGATCTCGCGACAGGGATGCCCAGAATTAGCGCCCAGTGTGTCGGGTTCCACAGCTCATGGTCCTTGTCCCTCAGCTCTTCTGCTCTGCCCCAGTGTCCCTTGTCTCCTTACCCTACCCCTCCGGTGTCAAACAGAAGTTTGGAACTCTGGCTGCAGGTTGGAATTGCCTGGGGAGCTTTTACAAGGTATCTTTGCCTGAACTTCACTCCAGATAAATTAAACGTGAATGTTCGATGGGCCCGGACTGCAGCATTCTGTGACAGCTCTCTGGGCGAGGCCAGTGTGCAGGGACAGCGGAGAACCACTCAGCATCATTCACGGGCATCGAATCCGCACCGCCCTGGCCAGCCCGCCAGTTCCCAGCATCCTTGCATCGTTTGGCTGATTAAATGTTTCCAGCCTCCAGGTTATTTTCTGCTTTCATTTTAAACAGACTGAAAGTAACCAAGATACAGCAAATACTTTAATAAGGTGAAAGTTTCCCCAAAGAGCAGCACAATCATAGGTCCATTTACAGAGGAGTTCAGTGACTTGGAGATCTCTTTGCAGGGGGATTAGCATAGTCTAGGGTATTATGGCGTCTCTGGGCCACACTGGAAGAAGAGTTGTTCTGGGCCACACATTGAATCCATTGCGATACATAATCACAAAAAAAATCTCATGCCGTTTGAAGTAAATTTACGATTTTGGGTTGGGCTAAGTTCACAGCCATCCTGGGCTGCATGTGGCCTGCGGGACGCAGGTTGGACGCCCCTGGCCATGAGGAGTGACCTGCATTTCTCTTTTCTGGTGAGACCCAGAGAACCTTGAGACGCTTTTCATCTGATAAGGGAGCAAACTTTCATTTTTTTTTAATTAAAATTTAATTTATTTATTTTGGGGGGAACAAACTTTTAGACAATGGTGTTTCAAGAAAGTACCTTCATCCTTGGTGAGCACAGGCCACAAATCAACTTACTTTGTTTGAGGTCCAAGTGAAAAAGAAATAAAAGCTAAAGAGTTTCAACTTTGCTAATTTGGATGTGTTAATAAATATGTACTCTAGATTAAGGTTTATCTTGAATACTCTAAGAAAAAAAATACCCTAAATAGTAGAAGAATAGATATCTAAGTTTCCTCCAGCTGTTTGAAAACTTTTAACTGCTCAAGCAATGCATGTGTCTATGCTTACATAAACTTTTGAGTCAATAATTCTGTATTTCAGGCTTTCAACAGTTCGTTAAGCATCTGTGATGTGGTAGTGATGTCTCGCCTTTGGGAAGAGATGGCAATGTAATTAATTATTGACTCCACTAATTAAATCTTGTTTTGCTTGTCTTCAACAAGTGAACTGTGGCTGGCCCCCCAAGGGAGGCTCTTTTCAAAGCATCTGTATCCAATATGAAGAGTGAATGGTTAGTTGAAGTCACCACAGTTTTAGTCCTTAGGGAAATTCAGGGCGAGTAGCTTTGGGGCCACTGTATTTCAACAAGTTGGAGGCTGTTCTGTGAGAAGAAAACATCAAGGCCACTGGGCCACTGGGAAGACTCTGTCAGCCAATGGGTCTTTTGAAGGAGAAAGAACAATGGCTGCTACTCTGTCATAAGTCACTTCAGGGCAAGTGTGACCTCTGTGTTTTAAAACTCAGCCACCAATGCTGAGAGTATGGTTGGATCATAGAGTTCCATTGTGGATGAGTCATTTTATGATCATTACTAGAAACAGTCATTACTCCCCTCACCTCCCCCCACCCCCCAAAAGTAAACGGGGGGAAAAAAAACGCAAAAAGAAAAACATAAAAAAATGGCCTCCTTTTTTACATTTCCATATAGGTGATCTCCATACCAGGAGATGAACTTGAACTTGGTTGGGCGGGAGACGGACCTGGTTGGGCGGGAGACTGGAGCCCCTCAGAGAATTTGGGATTCTTCCATTTTTACTGGGAGGGTTGGCAGGTATAACATGTGTTGTTATGTGAGTCCATGAGAGCCTCCAGGGTTTGAACTCCCTGCCTCTCCGTGTGGTGGGGAGTCGGTTGCTCACTCTGAAGCACTTGACTGGTTTCTGTCTGTGGCTTACCCATGCGCAGTGGCTTGGAAGTGTCAAAGCATGAGAAGCATGCCGTCCAACAGCATGTGCTGCCGTCCTCTCCCTCATGGCTCTGCATGGGAAGGCTCGGGGCCGACCACCCTGGCCTCAGGGTTCTCCTTCTTTCCTCCCAGAACTCTCTGAAGGCTTCCAATCGGAAAAAGAAGAGAACAAGCTTTAAAAGAAAAGCCAGTAAAAGAGGAACTGAAGTAAGTGGTTCAGGATCTCCTCCTTAACATAGCCCCCCCCCGCCCCCCCGCCGTGTCTGCCAGGATGTGGCCACGCTTGTTGTTTGGATATATCTCTTCCCACTCTTTTCTCCTTCCCTCTCCTCTAACCGCTCTGGATTTCAGGGCATTTTTAAACATGCAACCTCATGCCACTTCACAGAGCGTTTGCGATGTCTGTGGAAGTATGATCCCAAAGACGGTGAAGGTGGAGACAAGAGCTGACTTCTAGAATAGTTAGAGTATACAGAGTAACACCAAAATCCGTGGCTTAATTCTCAGGGGCAAATTGTAGCTTGAAATACTTTCTTCTAAGTTTTACATTGAGTGTGCTCTTAAGGGTAAGCCCTGTGAAACAAGATGTATCTTTTTCTTTCTTTTTTTTTTTTTTTTTTTTTTGCAAGGGTGGGGGCGGTGCTGGTGGTTTCTCTCTCCCACTCTTTGGGGCTGCCCATCGGGTCATGGATGTCTGTCTCAGCTGTGCTGCTTTCTTCCTTCAGCAGGAAAACAAAGGTCGTCCTTTTGTGATAAAACCCATCTCTTCTCCTCTCATGAAGCCCTTGCTTGTGTTTGTGAACCCCAAGAGCGGAGGCAACCAGGTGAGTCGTTCCTGGTGAGTTTGACTTGGAAGCTGCAGTGCTTTCTTGAACACACAACCCCCAGCGCCAGTTAAGTGAGCACCACCTGACCCCAAGCATTAGAAAACAGCCAGCTCCTCAGGGACGAGATCACTGTTGCTCCGGTAGGGGACAGCCTCCCACGTTTCAGGGCTAGGCGTAGCCTAGGGGTTCTGCGATGTCCCCCTCGGCTTCCACTTGAGACTGTGCCGCCGGCACGCAGAGACTTACCTGCCCACATTTTCCTTACAGGTTGTCGAGAAAGGCCATTCCACAGTCTCTCATTTGCATGTTTCCGGGTTTCTCAGCTCTTGTATTTGAGACGCCCTTTAGGACCTTAGTCTTGTCCCTTTCTGTTGTAACGGAGACCTTCTGTCCCTGTCCTCAGAGGAAAGAGAACAGGGATTCGTTATTCATGATCATCATCAACAACAAATACCACCGACACTATCAAAAATGTCACCTTCTACGGGTTTCGTTGGGTCCTTGCCCAACTCCTAGAATATAATTAACATGACCTTCATTTGAGAATAAAGAAGTAGCCTTCGGGAAGTTAAGTGTAATGACATCCTGTGAGGGACACGGCACCATTACAGGACGGAGTTTGTTCTCGAATCGAGGTTTCTCTCATCTTTCTGAGGCTTCTTACAGGTTTTGATTTTTCTTTCTTATTTTCATGTGAGATCAGATGATTAAATACTTTGTGTCCATTAAATGCCCATTTTCCCTTTTAAGACAAGATCCCTTGATGTTTCACACTGATCAACGTAAAGATTTGGAACTGTTTAGTTAGCCCGAAGAAGGAGGGGAGTTATGTAGTTAAGATTGACCCAGTGGTCCAAGGTGATGTTCTTATTACTAAGGATGACCTGCAGTTTTTAGAATGTAATAATTACAGTGAAACTTCTTTTATGGGTGCTTGTAATTTAAAGAAATGATTCCCTCTCCATTTCTTTAAAATTCTGGATGACTTGCTGTGTTACAATCTCTATTAATGACTCCAATCCCTGTGCTGTAATTACATCTCTATGACTGTTTTGTAATAACTATATATGCGGCCAGGTGGGTACTTGAAATATCAGGGAGACTGCTTGGTAAAGTATATGATTTTCTAACCATTATTCTGTCCACCTGAAACTGACGCAGAATAATATTGAATGTAAACGGCAATGGAAAAAAATTAAAAATCTCTATTAACATTGTAGAGAGCAGGGTAAAGATATGTTTTGTAAGCAAAGAAATAACCTGTTTTCAGCGTTCTGCTTTTTTGAGTTGCGGAATGATCTTCCTGTTTTAAAGATGTGACCCTAACACTGTCCCTGAAAGAGGACCCGCAGAGGGGTATCCCAGGAATGAGGTTCAGTTTGCCCCGAACTGCACCCTCCCTCTAGGTCTGGTCTCCCCACAGCCTTGCGAGAATCGGGGTGTCGTTGGGGAATGAACGAAAGCTCATGTCAACTCCATGATCCTGGCCCCCGAGCACACAAGCTAAATCTACTTCACTATGACCGTCACTATAGAAAATGCTCTTGTGACGTCATCATGAGCGTCTGTTCTAGGGCACACGGAAGCTTGTGGGCGGTCCCTGCCTTTGTGGGGCGGGCCGTCCGTCCAGTGAAGACAGAGGCTGCTCTGTGTGAATTACTCATGACAGCGACTTCAGAGATGACCTCACAGTGCTTCTTTGTGCACGAGAGACGAAAGAGCCCAAGGAAGTTTAAGTGAATTTTCTGAGGACATCTTCTTTGTTAATGACATAAAAGGGGCAAATGGGAAGAATGATTCAGGCAACATTAACTCCATGCGCGTTCTAAATTGAGTGGATGGGCCCACCAGGGCTGCAGAATTGTAGAGGCGGCAGGGACTTGGGAGTGCTGAGGAAGTGGTGTCCCGGGAGTAGCTGAAATAGAAGATGGACAAGCACTCAGCCATGCAGAGGGGAGAAAGCTGGCGGGATGCCTTTTCCTTCTCTCTTCGGTGGCAAATTCCTGTTTATCCTTCAGGGCTCCAGAGCACCTTTCTGATCCGATTCTCAGAATTGATTGCCCTGTGCACCGTGTTC
>PVJI01019613.1:0-30669 GCA_004026765.1 Micronycteris hirsuta | reverse complement strand
ATATATTTTATTGATTATGCTATTACAGTTGTCCCATTTCCCCCCCTTTCTTCCTCTCCCCTCCATCCCCCCATTCCCCACCCTTTAGTTTTTGTCCATAGGTCATACACATAAGTTCTTTGTCTTCTACATTTCCTATACTATTCTTAACCTCCCCCTGTCTGTTTTCTACCTACCATTTATGCTACTTATTCTCTGAACCTTTTCCCCCTCTCTCCCCCTACCATTCCCCTGTTCATATCCCTCCATGCCTTATATAAATCCCCTTGACATTTCATATAATAAAGACTGGGTGACAATGAACTCCTTGAACTTGAGCTTATCTGAGAAGCACTTTATCTGCCCTTTTATTCTAAATGATAGCTTTGCTGGATAGCGTATTCTTGGATGTAGGTCCTTACCTTTCATGACTTGGAATACTTCTCTCCAGCCCCTTCTTGCCTGCAAGGTCTCTTTCGAGAAATCAGCTGACAGACTTATGGGAATTCCTTTGTAGGTAACTGTTTCCTTTTCTCTTGCTGCTTCTAAGATTCTCTCCTTATTTTTAATCTTGGGTAATGTAATTCTGATGTGTCTTGATGTGTTCCTCTTTGGGTCCAACTTCTTTGGGACTCTCTGAACTTCCTGAACATCTATTTCCTTCACCAGCTTGGGAAGTTCTCCTTCATTATTTGTTCAAATAAGTTTTCAATCCCTTGGTCTTCCTCTTCTCCTTCTGGCACCCCTATGATTCGGATGTTGGGACGTTTAAAGATGTTCTGGAAGTTCCTAAGCCTCTCCTCAGTTTTTTGAATTCTTGTTTCTTCATTCTTTTCTGGTTGGATGTTTTTTTCTTTCTGCTGGTCCACTCCATTGATTTGAGTCCCAGTTTCCTTCTCATCCCTATTGGTTCCCTGCAGATTTCCCCTTATTTCCTTTATCATATCCTTCATTTGTTCAACTAATTGTAACCATCTTTCTTCCAATCCTGTGAGCATCCTGATTACCAGTGCTTTGAACTGTGCGTCTGAGAGGTTGGCTATCTCTTCATCACTTAGTTGTATTTTTTCTGGAGCTTTGATGTGTTCTTTCATTTGGGCCATTTTTTTTCTCAGTGCACCTGTTACTTTAAGGGGCAGAGTCTTAGGTGTTCACTGGGGTGGGGTAACCCCTGTTGTGTTGTGACGCTGTCTGTGGGGGCAGGTCCTGAGAGAACAATGGTGCTTGCTGTTCTCCGCCCTTCCCCAGCTACCCACAAGCAAGTTGGGCCCTTCTTTGCGGGCTCCGGGGTGAGTGGGCGGGCCTGCATAGTTCCAAGTCCCTGTGGGTCTCCCCAACAAACTCTCCTGTAAGACTGGGAGTTCCTCCCACTGCCACCTCAATCCCCACAGGTGTTTTCAATTGATGGTTTGAGGCTTTATTTCCCTGCGTTGGTGGGCCGCATGGTCTGTTCCGCTCCCCAGCTTTTCCTCCCAGTTTATCTGCGCAAGAATGAGGGACCGCCCAGTCCACCAGTCTCAACTCCAGTTTCGACAAGTGTGCCTGCCGCGTTTTGGCCAGGCGCACCCGCCACAGACCTCTCCGGGCAGCTGGAGCGTTGCTGGTACCGCTCCACAAACCGTGTCTTGCCAAGTGCTCTCCACCCAGCTCTGCCCCGCTTACCAGTCTGGATGAACGTGTCTTCTTTAACTCCTTGGTTGTCGGACTTCCACTCAGTTCAGTTTTCTGTCAGATCTGGCTGTTTTTGTTTTTTAAATTGTTGTTTTTCCTCTTTTGGTTGTGCGAGGAGGCACAGTGTGTCTACCTATGCCTCCATCTTGGCTGGAAGTCCCTTCTTTTTTTTAATGGCAGTCACTTTAACATCTCTTGCAGTGGTGGCTTGGTGAAGACATACTCTTTTAGTATTATTTTGTCTGGGAAGCTCTTTATTTCACCATATATTTTAGTTGAGAGCCTTGCTGGGTAGAGTAGTCTTGGTTGTAGGTCTTTGTTTTTCATTATCTGGAATATTTTATGCCAATTACTTCTGGCTTATAATGTTTCTATTGAGAAATACACTGATAGCCTTATTAGAGCTCCCTTGTATGTTACTTGTTGTTTCTCCCTTGGTGCCTTTAAGATTCTCTTTTTGTCTTTAACATTTGGCATTTTAATTATAATGTGTCTTGGAGTAGGACTCTTTGGGTTCATCTTGATTTGGACCCTCTGTGCTTTCTGAACTTGCATGACTTTTCCCCTCACCAAGTTAGGGAAATTTTCTTTCATTATTTTTTCAAGCAGGTTTTCTATCCCTTTTTCCTTTTCCTCTCCTACTGATATTCCTATGATGCAAATGTTATGTTCATGTTGTCCTGAACTTCCCTTAAACCATCCTCATTCTTTTTTAGTCTTTTTAATTTATTGCTCTGCCTAAGTATTTCTTTCTAGCTTGTCTTCCATTTTGCTGATTTGGTCCTCTGCTTCACCCAGCCTGCTTTTAATTCCTTCTAGTGTATTTTCCATTTCAGATATTGTATTCTTCATTTCTTCCTGGTTCTTGTTCAGAATTTCTATTTCTTTTTTCATGCTGCTGTCATTTCCACTCAGTTCCTTGTAGTTGTCACTGAGTTCCTTAAGCATCCTTATAAGGGTTTTTAAAATTCTATGTCTGATATATTGCTTGCCTCCATTTCGCTTAACGTTTTTTCTGGGGATGCCTACATTCCTTTTGATTGGAAGTTCTTTCTTTGTCTCCCCATTTCAGGTTATTTTTTTTGTTTATTTCTGCATCTTAGGATGCTCTGCTTTTCCTGACTGTTTTTGTGGAGTAGACTCCTGTGGTAGGAGTTCTGTGGGACTCAGTGGTGCAATCCCTTTGATCTCCTGATTTGGCAGCTCTAGCTTGCCCTTTATTCAGTTTGTGTGAACTCTCTTGTTGTACTTGGGCTTTGCTTGTTGGTGGCTCATTCATTGGTGGGTTCTTTCCTCCAGGTGGCTGACTAGTAGTCACAACTCTTGCCACATCTTATATGCTGTTGCACAGGTATTGGTTAACAAAGCAATATTACCAGACAACTTAACCCATGCCAGCAAAAAACAAAAACTTAAACAAAACCCTACCACATCAGCAATGCAATAGCAATTGAGCAAAGAATAATAAAGGGGGAAAGAGGTTAAGAAAATTATAAGATAGGAAAAAGGGAATATGAGATGACTAATGAGGGAAAATGATTTTGAGTGGGAAGAGGGAGGAAAAATAAGAGTAGGGAATAGAAATGAGGTGAAGAAAGGGAGAGGATAAAATTTAAATGTAAGTAAAACAGGGAAGGATGATAGCAAAAATGGAGTAAGAAAGGGGAAGATATACTATGAAGTTTGAAGTAAAATTGAAAATGTATTGAACCAATGGGAACAAAATAGCAGAAAAATCCAGCAAGCTCAGTAGGAATGACAGCTGGGTGAAGATTAATATAGGTGAAAATGTAATAAGAATATTATACAAAAGAGAAAAGTTGATATGAGATGTCTACAGTAAAAAAAAATGGTTTTGAGAATATGGGGAAGGAAAACTAATAAGAGTAATGAATAGAACCCAGGCTAAGAAATGGAAAATAAATTAAAATAAAATTCCTAACTAAACTCATCAAGAGCAGAGGGAAAGCAAAATGGATAAGATGGAGGGAGAGTTTCCTATGGGATTTTAAGTAAAAACAAATAGTGAATAAATAGGAATATCATTGGAGAAGAACAGCAATAACCATGATATCCTTGCCCAACTAGCCACAATTTATAAAGGTGGAAAGGAAATAAGAGAATTATAAAAGGCAAAAAAGAATGTGAGCTGACTTAACAAAAGGGGAATGCTTTTGTGAGGATAGACGGAGGAGAGATAGAGTAAGGAATAGGAGCAGGGCAGAGCGCAGGAGAAAATACAGTTTACAACAACAATAAAAGTCAGGAAGAAAGCAGAATGGAGTAAGAGAGGGGCAGGGTGCTATGTGGGATTTGAAATAACAACAATATTAAACGTACATATAATCTGAATAAAAAAATAAAAGAGTAGTGAGTTGGAATACGATGGAAGCAAAAGAAGAAATATTAAAGGGCTATGTAAAAGGAAAGAAAGAAAAAAAATACGCAGGTTCTGAGGAAGTATGAGGTGATATTTGTCTCAGCTATTGGTTTTTTGCCTTCTGACTTCTTTCTGGATCTGTCTCTGTTTTTTTTTTTTGTTTTTTTTTTATCAGCTCAAGGTCCCCAGGGTGTGTCATCCAACTTCTAACAACACTGCCTATAATTCCTTCACCTGCCTCTAGAGGGAACTTCTGTTGCAATCTAGAGGGTGGGGCTTCTGTGCCTCCCTTGAGAGGTACTGTTCACTCTTCTGGGAAAATTGTGGCTATGTTCCCCTTGCCCCTACACCTCCTGTCTTAGTCTGTCCCAGCTTATTTGTAATAATCTATAGTTTCTGATTAAATAGCTGTCCATTTCACGTGGTGGGGGGAAGGCAGACAGTCTGTATGAGTGTCAGCTCTGTCCTACTTCGTATAGACAGCAGCTCTGTGTTTGAGCCAAGGCTGGGTGGAGCCCTGAATCCCCCTTGCTGCACTACTTTCTGAACTTCCTGCTTTGATGGCCTCAGTGAAATAGAACCCTAGGACCTAATGTACTTTGTCACCCTGTGAGAAATACAAAATGGCCTGTTTTAGGCATTCCTCCTGCTGTTTTTCTCTTTTGGAAATGCTCCTGCAAAGTGGTTAAGCCTGTCCAGCCAGTTTTACAGACCTCCCCCACCACACCATTCCCCTGGTGGGTGTTGGGTGCAACCTTCCCTTCCCAGAAGTTCTACCAAGGAAGGGGGCTCAGACTGGCTTTAAATAATTCCAGGTGCACAGTTCCCAGCCCACTGCCCTCACAGCATAGAGACCAGCACTCTGCATTCTGTGTAGCTGTGTGGAGTTGGGAACAAGAAGTCACCTCACTTTGCACCTTTTTGATTAATTTGACCAGCTGTACTGAGTGGAAATGTTACTGAAAGGAACCCATGGTGGGGGAGGCGAGCAGCCCAGACACTGTTACCAAAACAAGCCCCCTCCCCTGTGGTCTTTCTGTACTAGGTTTGTCTTGCCCACCACCAGGTAGAAACTGTGGCTGTCAATGCCATAGTTTGGTAAAAAGGAAAGGAACTATTTATTCAAAAGTTATACAGGTTTAGAGTAATGGTGGGATGTCACTATTAAAAATCCCAAAGTCCCTTTAAAACACTCACAAGCACACACACACAATCCTGCCTGCCCTCCTTTGCCCAACCAGGCCAGTCAGGGATACCATATCTCAGGAAAAGAAATAGAAGTCCATAGCTTGGCTAGACTTCCAGTTCCTCCCAGTAATCTCTGCTCAGCTGGGCAGGTCTCCCGCAGTCCCCAGCACCACCAGCTGTGTCGTTGTGATCTCCAGTTCTTAATCCAAAACCATGTGGCATCTCCCCATGGCCAGCCAGCGAGAATCTTTTCACCCCTTTCCTTCCCTCCTGGCCTCGGGTTGTCCCCTCGAATAGTCCTGCATTGTCCTCTCCTCATCCCTAGTCCTGCTTTGTCTCTCTCCCTCATGGTGGCCACCTTTAGTTTAAATTCCAGACTGGAACCTCCTCCGCAACCCCATTTCCAACTCCTCCTACAATCGGATACACCTCCCAGCACTCCCACATTTTCAGCCTTTCTTAGCTGCCATACTTAGTCCGGACAGGTGTGGCCTTGTGGCATGAAGCAAACCATCTTCAAGCTCTCACACAGGCACTGTAACCAGGGGGAGCTGCCTCCCAGCTACATAATGCCCATCTCCCTAGCTAGCCTGCTGTTGATATGCAAAATAACCATTTTTCATATGGGTATGAAGCTATCCTGCTGTCATTAATATATAAAATAATTCTCAAAGGTCCTGCTCCATGTCTCCCTTCCCCAGCTAGATTTGTGTGGGGGTGGGGAGAATATCCTATATTCCCAGACACCCCAAGTTCTGGACCCTGTTATAAATGCCCCTTTGGGGGGCCCTGGGGCCTCCCAGCCTACACCCCATTACAGGAGCAAATCACGCCCTCAATCCTTTTTCCTTATTGTCAGGGCAGCTGCATACATGGGGTCCCTGCCCAGTATGCCTCAGCTCCCCTTTTTAAAAAGTCTCTCTGGGCACTCCCACTGCAGCTCTGAGTCACTGTTCAGTTTTCCATACACACCACCTCTCCAAAAAGCCAAAAGTTTATCACAGTCATGGCTAGCTTCAGCCCTCCTACTCCACCAGATCTAGGTGTAGATAGTACATCTCCCACTCTCTGGCACTCTGCCAGATGGCTCTTGCTGCAGCCGCTATGGGTGTGCTGTTAGCTGTATGTGTGTGTAGCCTGATCTCCCTGATGACTTTGTGTAACCAAGTTCCTCCCAGCCCAGGTCTGGGGTTTCCAGCCCTGAAAGGGGAGGGAGTTGCTAAGCTGCTATCTCTGACCAGGCTTTCATACAGGCATTGAGGCTGCAGGTGTTGTGGCTGCTGGCACTATGGCTGCTGGCACCATGTCCAGGAATTTCCCCTGTCCACCTATATAACCTCCTTACCACATGTTTTATTTATGTATGTATTTATTTATTTTAATATATTTTATTGATTATTCTATTACAGTTGTCCCGTTTCCCCCCCTTTATTTCCCTCTGCCCTGAACACCTCCTCCCGCCCACATTCCCACCCTTTAGTTGATGTCCCTGGGTCATACATATAAGTTTCTTGGTTTCTATATTTCTTATACTATTCTTAACCTCCTCCTGTCTATTTTCTACCTACCATTTATGCTACTTATTCCCTGTGCCTTTTCCCCCTCTAGCCTCCTCCCACTCCCCTGCTGATAACCCTCCATGTGATCTCCATTTCTGTGATTCTGTTCCTGTTCTAGTTGTTTGCTTAGTTTGTTTGCTTGGGGTGTTTTTAGGTTCAGTTGTTAATAGCTGTGAGTTTGTTGTCATTTTACCGTTCGTAGTTTTTGTCTTCTTTTTCTTAGATCTAATTCCCTTTAACATTTCATATAATAAGGTCTTGGTGATGATGAACTCCTTTAACTTGACCTTATCAGGGAAACACTTTATCTGCCCTTCCATTCTAAATGATTGCTTTGCTGGATAGAGTATTCTTAGATGTAGGTCCTTGCCTTTCATGACTTTGAATACTTCTTTCCAGCCCCTTCTTGCCTGCAAAGTTTCTTTTGAGAAATCAGCTGATAGTCTTATGGAAACTCCTTTGTAGGTAACTGTCTCCTTTTCTCTGGCTGCTTTTAAGATTCTCTCCTTATCGTTAATCTTGGGTAATGTAATTACAATGTGCCTTGGTGTGTGCTTCCTTGGGTCCAACTAAGGGGAATTCATATTTCCACGAGTGGGGAATTGTAGCCCTGTGCTTTTACATATGTCAAGGAGCAAAGTCTCTCGCATAGAACACAAGCCGGCATATGTGGACCCATGTTCATGGAAGTAGAATTCCCTGTGGGGGAATCAGGCTAACGTATTTCTTAGATTTAAAATCTTGCTGCTGCTGAAATCTCTCCCCTCCCTGGATCAAAGGACTTATGCTAATACATGCCTGGGCTCTTCCTGGCAGTGTTTACAGTTCTTTGTGCCCTTTCATTTGCATATCTATCCTTTTGATGTAACTTCCTGAATTCGTCTACTGCCTGGCTTGAATCCACGATCTGTGTATAGTTAATGAAGACCATTCTGATGCGAATGTACTCTGATACAACTAATAAAAGGCCAGCTGAGCTATGAGCAGGGCCCTCTCCATTAAGATAAGGGGAGGGTTGCGTGGTCCCGGATTTCTTTTCCTGCGTGTTTCTGTGTGAGATTCATTCACACGTTCAGTTACGGTCACCACAGATTTTGCAGGCCAAAATCCATGACATCCAACTTCTTTGGGAGTTTCTGAGCTTCCTGGACTTCCTGGAAGTCTATTTCCTTTGCCAGATTGGGGAAGTTCTCCTTCATTATTTTTCAAATGAGTTTTCAATTTGTTGCTCTTCCTCTTCTCATTATGGCACTCCTATGATTCGGATGTTGGAATGTTTAAGGTTGTCTCAGAAGTTCCTAAGCCTCTCCTCATTTTTTTGAATTCTTGTTTCTTCATTCTGTTCTGGTTGAATGTTTATTTCTTCCTTTTGTTCCAAACAATTGAGTCCCAGTTTCCTTCCCATCACTGTTGGTGCTCTGTACATTTTCCTTTATTTCACTTTTTGTTGCCTTCACTTTTTCCTCTATTTTGTGACCATACTCACCCATTTCTGTGAACATCTGATTACCAGTGTTTTGAACTCTGCATCTGATAGGTTCGCTATCTCTTTGTTGCTTAGTTGTATTTTTTATGAAGCTTTGATCTGTTCTTTCATTTGGGCCATATTTTTCTGTCCAAAATTCTTTTTTCTTTTTGCTGCTCCGATTGGGTGTTTTCTGCTACCATATCTTCCAAATTGCTGGTTTGATCCTCCACTTCATCCAATCTACTGTTTATTCTTTCTAGTGTATTCTTCATTTCAGATACTGTATTCTTCATTCTGACTAGTTCTTTTTTATGGTTTCTATGTCCTTTCTTATGCTTGCTATCTGTTGAAGTTCACACTAAGTTTCTTGAGGATTCTTATAACCATTCTTTTGGACTCTATCTAGTAAACTACTTGCCTCCATTTCATTTAGCTCTTTTTCTGGAGGTTCTCCTGTTATTTCATTTGAGGCATGTTTCTTTTTCTCCCAATTTTGACTGCATCTTTGTATTTTGTTTCTATGTATTACATAGATCTGCTATGTCTCCCAGTCTTGGTAGAGTGGCCTTATGTAGTAAGTGTCCCACGGGACCCAGTGGTGCAGTCTCCTTGATTACCAGAGCTGGATGCTCCAGCAATATTCCCTGCATGGGTTATTTGGGCCCTCCTGTTGTAATTGAGTCTTTTTTTTTTAAGATTTATTTATTTATTTTTAGAGAGGGGTCAGGGAAGGAGAAAGAGAGAAAGTGAAACATCAATGTGTGGTTGCCTCTCGTGCACCCCCTACTGGGGACCTGGCCCACAACCCAGGTATGTGTCCTGACTGGGAATTGAACCAGCAACCTTTCAGTCTGCAGGCCAGTGCTCAATCCACTGAACTACACCAGCCAGGGCTGTAATTGAGTCTTGATTGCTATTGGCCTGCTGGGGGTTGGGGGTCAACCCTCAGGCCTTCTGACTGTGAGGATTGACCCCAATCACAGTGTACAAGCTGCTGTGCAGGTGCTGATGAAATGAGGCAGAATTCACCTCAGCAGGGTCTAGTGCCTGCCAAGATACCCTTTGGATATGCCATCTGTGAAGTTAATTGGATCCTGCTGTGATGTTATCTAAAGCTGGCCACTTTGTATGTTGATTCTGGGGCCTCTTGGGAGGGACTCTGATGCAGGCCAATGTCAGATGCTGCCTGTGACAGACCTTGGGCAACCTGTTTGGGGCTACAAAGCAATCCACAGTTTGTGGGTTCCTCAGCTGGGCCTGAGTGTGCATGGGAAGGACCAAGCTTTTACCAGCACCAGGCCCAGAAGCAGGTCAGCAAAAGTCCCAATGCATCAAGACCTGACTCCACCTGCTGGCTGCCTGATAAACTCAGTCACTGAAAGAGCCTCTGGTGGTACTCAAGTTGCATGAGTTAAGTTCTCACTGAGTCACCAGACAGGGGCAAGTGGTGTTCACCAGATTGACACAGGTTCAAACTCAGTGTCAATGCTGGGTCTGAGGCCCCTCAGCAAATGTCCCAGGGTATACCAAGTCTAGCTACTCCCTGCCATGTGCCCACAGAACTTTGTGGTGGGGCAGGACCTCAGGGAGTCATCAGGGTGAGGCCAGCAGAGTTTATCAGGCCCAAACAGACCAAGATTTAGCCATGTGAAGGGAGGCCTCTGTACTGGTCAGGTGTGCAAGCGGAAAAATGAGCCCTGTCCTAGAGCCACACAACTCAGTCTGTCCAAGATTCTGCCCACACCATAGCAGAGCAGGGCCACCAGGAGTTGAGAGGGTGAGGCTACCTGGAGCCTGGAGGGTGGGACTAGAGGATCTTTTGTGAGGGGGTGATGCCAGTCTGGTTCACTGGAGAGTGGAGGGAATGTCTCTTGCCACAAAGTTACACCACTCAGTCACTGACACCCCTTGAGTCTTCCTAGACCTCTACACCCCAACCCAGGCAGCCAACTTCTCAGCAGGGCATGAGCTCTGTAGGGTGGGGTGACAGGAATTCCAGATAGTGAGCTATTGCTTTCCCCCAAGTTGATTCTATAAGAAGAAGGAGAGTGCTTCCCCCAAGAAAGATGGCATCTGAAGTGTGGGAGAGGGACTCAGCACAGGAGTTCGGGCAGCTGTCCCCTCTACTCCCTCCCCATCTCTCCTTACACAACTCCAGTCTGCTTCACTCTCCCTCTGCCAGAACCCAGGGTGAGTGGCTGTGAAAAAGATTTTGTGCTTTAGCCCTTTAGGAGGGTACCTTTGTTTCTAGGAGACCATATTTCTCCTTGCAGACAGAATCCACACTGATTTCCATAGCCAGATGTTATGTGGGCACCTCTTTCTGGCTCTGGTGCTCTGGGCTGGGGAACTCAGTGTGGGGTTGAGATCTCATGCTCCTCAGGAGGAACATTTGTACCAGAGATATCCCTCCAGAATCTCAGCTGCCACCTCTTGGAGTGGGTCCAGCATTTTCCACATCTCTGCCCTTCCTACCAGTCTTGATATAAATCCTTAGTTATAAGATTTCTATTGTTCGAGCACCAACTTATACCATACACAGAAATAAATTCAAGGTGGATAAAAGATTTAAATATAAGTTGTGATACCATTAAAGTCCTAGAGGAGAACATATGCAGGAAAATCTCAGATATTTCATGCAGCAGTATTTTCACTGATATGTCCCCTAGAGCAAGGGACATAAAGGAAAAAAATAAACAAGTGGGATCTCATCAAAATAAAAAAAACTTCTGCACAGCTAAAGAAAACAGTATTAAAATAAAAAGAGAACCAACCGTATGGGAAAACATATTTGCCAATGATACCTCAGACAAGAGTTTAATCTCTAAACTATATAAAGAATTCACATGACTCCACTCTAAGAAGACAAGCAACCCAATTAAAAAATGGGCAAAGGACTTGAACAGACACTTCTCCAAGAAGGACATACAGAGGGTCCAGAGACATATGAAAAGATGCTCAATATCACTAGCCATCAGAGAGATGCAAATTAAAACCACAATGAGATAACACCTCACACCACTCAGAATGGCCGTCATAAACAAATCAACAAACAAGTGTTGGAGAGGTTGTGGAGAAAAGGGAACCCTAGTTCACTGATGGTGGGATTGCAGACTGGTGAAACCACTATGGAAAACAGTATGGAATTTCCTCAGAAAACTAAAAATGGAATTGCCTTTTGACCCGGCAATTCCACTGCTAGGATTATACCCTAAGAACCCTGAAACACCAATCCAAAAGAACCTATGCACTCCAATGTTCATAGCAGGACAATTTACAATAGCCAAGTGCTGGAAGCAACCTAAGTGCCCATCAGTAAATGAATGGGAAAAAAAAAAAAAAACAACTATGTTACATTTACACAATGGAATTCTGTGCAGCAGAAAGAAAGAAGGAGCTCCTACCCTTTGCAACAGTATGGATGGAACTGGAAAGCATTATGCTAAGCGAAATAAGACATGTGGTGAAATAAGACATAAGTGAAAGACAAATACCACATGATCTCACCTTTAACAGGAACCTAATCAACAAACAAACAAGCAAAATATAACCAAAGACACTGAGCTTAAGAACAGGCTGACAGTGACCAGAGGGGAGGGAATTTCAGGGGAAAAGGGTGAAGGGTTTACAGGAACAATTATAAAGGACACATGGACAATAACAGGGGTGGGGGGGTGGAAATGGGAGGGAAGTGGGGAGGGCTGGGGTGGGGGGAAAAGGCAGAAAACTGTACTTGAACAACAATTTAAAAAATTAAAAAAGAAGATTTCTATTGTTTATTGGTATTTCCTGATGCAACTCAAAAAAATTCTTTCACTCAAATTTTTACTTTGGGTTTACTTTAGGGAGAATCCAAACATCTGGGAATATACCCTATAAATTATCTTTACACATATGCAAAAATGACATATATTCAATTTATTAATTCACAATTGTTTTAATCACAGGAGATTGGAAATAATATCTCGAAAGGAGACTGATTGAATACATTATGATACATCCACACAATGAAATACTATTGAACTGCATAAAAGAACAAAAATATATATTACATCTTTATGAAAAAATGTCTGAGTATAGTAATTAAAAAAGCAAGACACAGAACAGTATAAAAAATGTGTGCTATCGTTTGTGTAAAAGGCTTGTGTGTGTGTGTGTATGTGTTTGCATATGCCTGAGTCTTTGTGAAGGAGACCTGAAAATACATAGACTTGACTGCCCTTTAGAAGAGACAAATGACTGGGGTGACCAGGATGGGAGACTTTTCACCACACAGCCTTGAGCATTCTTTGATTTTTGTACTATGAATGGGTTTATCAATTCAAAAAACAAAAGTAACATTAAAATAATAAATAAATGAATAGGCAAAGGGAAGTATATCATTGCTTAATGGACATATTTAGCTCTAGCGTGGAATGGGTTTGGACAGGCTCCTGTTGTCTGACCAGATCCTGGTTCCAGCATGGCTTCCCCACACAGTCTTGGCCCCAGCTCTACAGGTTTCTGCAGGTCTGTGTGCTCACCCACAAAGGGAGTTTTCAGATCCTTCAGCAGGGAGGGGATCTGTTGCTTTCCCTTTAAATTCACCCACAAGAGCTGCCATAACCTCTGTCCTGGAGGAAAGCTGAATGGCACCTTCACCCACACACAATCAAGTCCAGGTAATTCCCTGTGCCTGAGAGCATTTGCTGAAGCCACCTGCCCCCCATGCAAGAAACATCTGAGTCATACACACAACCCACATACACTCATATGCACACTTGCACACACACATGAATGGAAATGAAAAGCTAAGCAGGTCTTTCCTGAGTGAGACATCACCACCCCAGCCTCCTACTGGACAGACGTGTCTGTCTAGCAGCCTACATGTTGGTCTAACCAAGGTCCTGCTTGCTTCAGGAGAGGCCAGTCCATGGAGAAGGAACTGTCACTGGGGTGGAGAAGCTTCTGGAGCAGCTTCTGGAGCAGCTTCATTCATCATGTCCTTGTACTGCCGTTTGAAGAAGCCGAGCTGTGGGAGCAGGGACAGAAAAGTAAAGACCACTGAAGCCAAGGGAGCAAATGAGGGCCATGCAGACTAGGAGGGAAGAAAGAGAGACCAAGAGATACAAAAGATAACATGGCAGAGTATAGAAGGGACCTGGGGAAAGTGGAGCAGGGAGGCAGATGGCATCAATTTTGAGGCCAGGAAAGAAAGAAATACAAAACATGAGAAGAAGAAAGAGAACTCATCCTCATATAGTGGTCATTCTGTACCAAGGAGCACTTTAAGTGCTCAGCATATATTAACTCAATTACCTTCACAAAATGGGTATTTATATTCTCATTTTACAGCTGAAGAAACTGACGCTCTGAAACTTGCCACAGGTCAAAAAGCTGGCAGCACTGCTGGGAGTCAAGTCCAACAATGAAGCTGCTGAGTGAGAAGTGGCAAGGGGAACAGAGCAGGCGGGAAGAGAGCATCAAGTGAATACCTTGTACAGTACAGCGGTGATGAGGGCCAGGAGCACCAGCCCCCCCACAGAGCTGCCCACAATCAGCGGTACAGGGTCGTGTACTTCATACGGCTCCACTTTGGTCTCTATCTGGGGCAGGGAGAGGGGAAGAGAGGTGCATCAGGAGAGACAGACTGGATTTCTGGGGCTTCCCCAGCCAGACTTTGTACACACTCTGAACCTAATAACTAACCCTTCCATAAGCCCCCAACCTTAGCCCTCATTCCCACCCCCCTTCATCTCTTTCAATCTCTCCTCTCTTTCCGCAGACATCTGCACAATCCCAGCCTCCCCTCCTCCTTCCAATAGTCCCTCTGTGCCCAAGACATGTACCTGGGCTCTCACAAATGCCTCCTGTCCTGGAAGCAGGGCATACATCGAGTCATTAAACAAGATCTCTGCTGTGCTCACAACCTGGAGGTGGTTATGCGAAGTCTGTGGGGCAGAGAAGATGGGAGCTAAGCCATGTGCCCCCTGCAGTATTGACTATTGAGTCTAGACTGGCTGAGCCTCAGGGCCCTACATACTTTGATATACCAGTCAAACGAGAGGTTGCCTTTGAGGGTGACGATGAATTCTTCCTGACTGCTAAAGGACTGGATGTCACACTGGATTCTCTGACAGACAGCAATGGAGCAGTTCTGGGGAAGGGAGGAGAGAGGAGTAATGACTAAGAAAGATGGATGCAGAACCATGCACTCCTCCCACTTAGTTGAGAGACAGTATTGAGCACCAACAAGGGCACAATGCTGAGTCTACATGTAGCCCTGAAGCTGCGGTTACACTTATTCTTACCAGCACTGGGGTCTTCTTAAGCTTAGCCAGGAAGTCGGAGTAAGGGGGAACCCTCTCTTCAGTGTGGCAGGCACTGGATAGGTTCTGAGGAAAGAGAGACACTATGAAGAGAGAGAAATGAAGTCTCCTAGGTCTACCCTGAAGGAGGGTGAGAAGTCTTGGGTCCAGAAGAGGGTCAGAAATGGCTCCAAATTCAACAGATTTTAGGAAAGACCTGTGGAGGGAAGAGTTGAGCCTACACCTCAGGCCCGGCTGGGTTTACCTGGGAGAAGACGAATTGCAGTTGATCCCACACGGTCACCTTGTTCAGCTGGATGGGGATCCAGAAGACCACGCTGATGGGGAGGCTCCTGCGCCCCAGGTTGTTGAACTGCAAGGTGTTGGGGGGCTGGGTATCAGGGCTCTGGCCTTTCTGCAGCTACAGTCATCCTCCCACGCCTGACAACCCAGGACACCCGAGTAAGGCTTCACAGACCCAGGTCCCTGCCACTTGATGCTTTCTGGGAGGCAGTCAAGTGTGGCAATTAAGCACACATTCAAGAGCCAGATAGGCTGGTACTAAGTGTTGGCTCATCCACTCACTGGTAGTGACTGTGGGCATGTTTTATTAACACCTCTGAGCCCATTTCTTTATCTGTAAATGGGATAATGACAGTGCCTCTGCCACAGAGTCATTATGAAGATAAAATGAGTGAACGCACATGTTCTGCATCCTCAGATTAAACCAAGCGCTGATGGAAGATGTTCAGAAAAAAATGTTACATTGTTGCTGACATGTACTGTTTAGTTAGGCCTATAATGGTTGCCTAACATGTGCAGACTTTTTTTCTTGTCATTATTCCCTAAGCAAGACAGTCTAACAACTATTTATACAGCATTTACATTGTATTGGGTATTATAAGTAATCTGGAGATGGTTTAAAGTATACAGGCAGATGTGCATGGGTAATATGTAAATGCTATACAACACCATTGTATCTCAGGGACTTAAGCATTCGTGGATTTTGGTAATAGGGGGAGTCCTGAAATTAATCCCCCATGGATACCAGGGCATGACTGTATGCACATATGTGTGTGACTGCTTGTGTGCTTTGTGTGTGTATAGAAAGTGAGCCTGGCATGGAGCCTTGCACTCAGCAGGCAGCTGATGCACGCTTCCCATGAATTTCTGCATTCCAGCACACTGGCTTCCCTCCTGGCCTCCTTGGCTCCCCACCTGATACTGATGCTTTATAATGTGGCTGGTCTTCTCCGAAGCTGTGAAGTTGAGATATTTGGTGGTGTCATCATGGCTGAAGGTAGAAAGAAGAAGGGGCAGGAGGTGACATCAGGAGGGTTCTAGAAGAGGGGTCTCAGGCTAAGTGTGTAAGGGAATAAACAGACACATGAGTAATGCAGCCCTGAGAGGGTGCAAGCAGGATGGCGTGCAGGGGGCGATATGTGTGCCAGTTTGGGCCACACACACACACACACACACAAATACCCATGCACGTATATCCTCAGGCACACATGTGCACAGACTCATACACATGTACACCATGGGCCATGCCCAGTTCCATAGGGAAGACAGAAGTAAAGCTCTAAAAGCCAGCACCTGGTGACCACCATGTAGACAGCGTACTTCACAGGCAGCTCCAGCTGGAGTTCTGTTTTGTTGGTCCTCGGCATGTTGTTCTCACTGAAGGGAACAGAGAGCTCTTTCCTTCTCCCTCTCTTCCTCCCTCCACCTCAGACCAACCACCAGGTTCTAGTCTTTGTGCATCCTAAACACCACTATTTTCTACTCGCTGCCTCTACCTAGTCCAGGCCTATCCCAACTCACCTGGATGTTTGCAGTGCCTTCTTCTCACTGGTCCCTGAATTTGAAACTGCCCCCACCCCAAACCCCAGCACTCCTGGAGAGTGATCTTTCTACCATGCAAATGTGCTCATGTCACTCCCAGATTAAACTGCAAATTTCCTAATAGCACCCATCAGTCAGTTTATGACACTGCCAATATCTCACCAACTCCTTAAATCACGTGCTCAGGCCACACTTAAACACAGTCTGGTCTTTCCAGTCTCCAGGCTTTGGTTGGTCCACTCTTCCTTCACTCTGTCTTCATGTCTACTCTCAATGTATGCCTTTATTTGGCTAAGTCAGCCTAAACATATCTTCTTCGGGAATCTTCTCTGAACACCAAGATCTCAGGAATCAGTACGTAGTTCATTTCATGCTGCATTGTAATTGCGAGCTTTCCTGTCTATCTTTGTCAGGAAATTATAATCTCTGTGAGGGCAGTAACCATGGCTGTCTTGTCCATCTATGTCCCACAACCACTGGGTACAATGCCTGGCACACGTGAGTGTTCATTCAGTGTTTATTGAATGAATGAGCCAAAGAAAGAACCAATGGGGAGAGGGCAGTGGTTTACCCTGGGCAAAGGGTTGTGACCACAAAGAGGAGGATACCTGTGGGAGGCCAAGCACAGCATACCTGCTCACATTGGCCTTGAGAAGTAGTCTGTGTCCAAGAAAAGCATTAGAGTCCACATCCAATGTGATATTAAAGGTGACCTGGAGTTGGAGAAAAGAGAGACTAACAAGAATAGGAGAGAAGAAACAACCCAAATATTCATTAACTGAAGAATGAATAAATAAAATGTGGTGCATCCATAAAGTAGAATATTACTCAGCAGTAAAAAGGAATGAAGTTCTGCAATATGGATGAACCTTAAAAGCAGGATGCAGAGTGAAAAGCCCAACACAATGGACCACACACATAAATATGATTCCATTTATATGAAATATTCAGAATTGGTGAGCCTAGAGACACAAAGCAGGTTTGTGGATGTCTAGGGCTGGGAGAGATAGGAGGACTGGGGCTGATAGCTAAGGGGAGACAGGGTCCTTTCCTGGGGTAAAAAAAATATTCTAAAACTGATCATGGTAACAGATGTACAACTCTTTAAACAACCTGAGTGCCTCTGAATTAGTATCCTTTAAATGGGTGGATTGTGTAGTATATGAATTATATCTCAATAAAGCTCTTTCTAAAAAAAAAAAAAAAAAAAGGGAAACTCTGCCCTGGCTGGTGTGGCTCAGTGGATTGAGCACCGGCCTGTGAACCAAAGGGCTGCCAGTTCAATTCCCAGTCAGGGCACATGCCTGGGTTGCTGGCCAGGTCCCCAGTAAGGGGCATGTGAGAGGCAATCACACATTTATGCTTCTCACCCTCTCTTTCTCCCTCCCTTCCCCTCTGTCTAAAAATGAATAAATAAAATCTTTTTTTAAAAAAGAAAGCCAAGATGGAGGTGTAGATAGACATGCTGTGATTCCTTGCACAACCAAAAGACAGAAAACAACAATTTAAAAACAAAAACAACCAGAACTGACAGAAAATCAAACTTTATGGAAATCCAACAACCAAAGAGTTAAAGACACTTCATCCAGACCAGTAGATGGGGTGAAGCAGCGCACACGGCAAGACGGTGGTTTGTGAAGCCAGGTGCGCAATGCTGCAACAGGCCAGGGGAACTGCAGCTGGCGGACCCAGACCAAGCAGGACCAAGGCTGGTGGAGCAGACGGTCCCACATTCACTTGAAGATAAACCAGGAGAAAATGTCGAGGAGCGGAGCAGACTGCACAGCCCAGGGGTCCAGCTCAGGGAAATAAAACCTCAGACCACTGATTAAAAACACCTGTGGGGACTGAGACAGCAGCAGGAGGAATTCCTAGTCTCACAGGGGAGTTTGTTGGAGAGACCCACAGGGTCCTACAACAAGCCCGCCCATGTGGGAATCGGCACCAGAAGGGCCCAATTTGCTTGTGGGTAGCGAGCAGAGCAAGCACCATTATACCCTCTCAGACCCCTTCCCTATGGACAACATCACAACACAACGATGGTGGGTTGCCCCACCCTGGTGAACACCTAAGTCTCCACTCCTTATACATAACAGGGACATGGAGAGAAAAAAAAATGGTCCAAATGAAAGAGCAGATCAAAACTCCAGAAAAAATACAATTGAGCCACAAAGAGATAGCCAACTTATCAGATGCACAGTTCAAAACACTGGTAATCAGGATGCTCACAGAAATGGTTGAATTTGGTAGCAAATTAGATGAAAAAATGAAGGATATGCTAAATGAAATGAGGGGAAATATGCAGGGAACCAATAGGGATGGGAAGGAAACTGGGACTGAAATCAATGATGTGAACCAGAAGGAAGAAAGAAACATTCAACCAGAAAAGAATGAAGAAACAAGAATTCAGAAAAATGAGGAGAGGTTTAGGAATTTCCAGGACATCTTTAAATGTTCCCACATCCAAATTATAGGGGTGTCAGAAGGAGAAGAGGAAGACCAAGGGATTGAAAACTTATTTGAACAAATAATGAAAGAGAACTTCTCCAATTTGGCAAAGGAAATAGACTTCCAGGAAGTCCAGGAAGCTCAGAGAGTTCCAAAGAGGAACACACCAAGACACATCATAATTACATTACCTAAGATTAAAAATAAGGAGAGAATCTTAGAAGCAGCAAAGGAGTTCCCATAAGACTGTCAGCTAATTTCTCAAAAGAGACCTTGGAGACAAAAAGGGGCTGGAGAGAAGTATTCCAAGTCATGAAAGGCAAGGACCTACATCCAAGAATACTCTATCCAGCAAAACTTTCATTTAGAATGGAAGGGCAGATAAAGTGCTTCTCAGATGAGGTCAAGTTCAAGGAGTTCATCATCACCCAGCCTTTATTATATGAAATGTTAAGGGGATTCATATAAGACATGGAGGGTTATCAACAGGGGAGTGGGAGAGGGAAAGAGGGGGAAAAGGTACAGAAAATAAGTAGCATAAATGGTAGGTAGATAACAGACAGGGGGAGGTTAAGAATAGTGTAAGAAATGTAGAAGCCAAAGAACTTATTTGTATGACCCATGCACAAGAACTAAAAGGGAGGAAAGTGGGGGGGGTGGTATGTGGGGCGGAGGGGAATGGGGGGTGGGGAATGGGACAACTGTAATAGCTTAATCAATAAAATATATATTAAAACTTTTTTAAATGAAGCTCTACTTAAAAGAAGAGAAAAACTCAGAATACAAAGGAAAAAAGGTGAGGAGGAGTCCTCAGCCTGACCTCTGAGTTGCCTGGGAAGAGGGGGTGGTTTATGCTGCAGGTGCTGCTCTGTAAGGTCTCGGGCCCTTGGGTGGAGGGGTAAGACTCGCAGGTCACACGCCAGGATCGCCATGATTGCTGGTTCTGGAAGGCAAGGGAGGCAAAGGTGAGGATGTCAACCACCAGCCACGGGAACCAGGAAAGTGAAGTCAGATGGTACCTGAGAAGAATTTAGCTACCTGGACCCTTGACACTGTCCGATAGGACAAGCCAGGTGGGTAGAAGAAAGTGACCTCAGTCCTGTAGGAGTCCTCGCCTTGGTTTCTCACAGTCAGTGTCATGTTGAAGTCCCGGGGACCACCCACCACCAGGGTGTCCAGGCTGTGGGGAGAACAAGCCAGGATATGAGATGAGGACTTCCTTGTGAGAAGTCTGCTCTGGTAGGAAGGAGGTGTAGACACTTGGAGAGAGAAGACAGTGGATGGGGCAGACACACAAATGCCTCCAACGCAGCTGCTCTGTGCCATGCTGGGCTCCTTCAGGGGCCAGGAGATTATCAGGGCACCGGGTCTTGGTTGTAGGCTTGGAGGTAGCAATGAGGAAAGGACACTCACTTCTTAAAATTGAGGGTGATGCTGAGGTCATCCTGACAGACATTGTCATTGCCACAATTCTTCTCAAAGGGAAACTGCAAAAAATAGAATATGATAAAATGTTAACGAAAAGAGATAATAAAATGATATGAAATGAAACAATAAAATATAAAATGAGTTTCAACAATCTTGGCCTCTAGTCCCATCTGTGCCCCTGCAAGACTCACCGAGGCTGTGAAGAGTCTCTGGGCATCCACGGCCAGGACTGGCCGGAGGTTACCGAAAGAGGACAAGGGCTGCCCCACCAGAGAGAAGTTGAGGCGCAGGATAATGGGGGTCACTGAGTCTTCTACACAATCCTGAGAGAGAGTGGTGGTTTGCAGGGTCTGCCTTCTCAGCTTCCCAAGCCCACCCCATACTTGGAAGACCCAGGAGTGTGACTACCCTCTGCTTACCAGTAACCGCAGCTTCAGTGTCTCACATATCTGATTCAGCCTGAAGACCTGCATCTGTCTGCGTGTGTTGTTCATGGTCTCAACAAAAATGGCCCGAGGATGTTGGCGACTTGGGTCCAGAGCCAGGTCATATGTGACAATGCTCTGGATCTCTCCTGAAGGGGCAGGGCATCACAGTAGTGAGAAGCCTGGCTTTGGAGTCAGGCAGGCAGGAGTTTGAAGCCCAGCTCCTCTGCCCACAGCCGTACAACTTTGGGCAGCTAAGCCCTCTCTGAGTCTCAAGTTCTTATTTTTAAATTGGGGGCAATAACTGTACTTTCACAGTGGTGAAAATGAAATGAAATGGTGTCTGTAAAGCACTTAGCACAGTGCCACATGGTAAGTGCTCAATAAATGGTAGCTCTTCTGTTACATACTGGAAAATTAAGTCCCAGAAAAAATTTAAATAATTATTATAGCTGCTTTTAATGCTTTTCTTTTTCTTTGGACTTCAGCAGTTTGTACTTTGGTATAGTACAATGTAGAATGTGTGTACACCAGTGTAATAGACCATGGTATGGTTTCCTGTATATTTATCCTCCTTTGATTTGGTAGAGAATCTTGATGTCTTTCATCAGTTTTAGAAAACTGCTCACCATTTTTTCTTTAACTGTTGCTTCTTTCTTATTTTCTCCCTCTCTCTCTCTTCCTTTTGAAATTCCAGTAACACATTTATTAGATCTTTCACCATGTCCCATATGTCACTAACGGTTTCTTTCTATCACTTTCATCTTTTGCTCTCTGTATGTTAATCTGGACTTTTTAAATTGCTTTACCTTCCAGTTCACTAATTCTCTGTTCTGCTTCTAATCTGCTATTAAATCTATTTATTGAAATCTTAATTTCAGTTAGTGTGTTTTTCAGTGCCAGAGATTCCATTTGACTCTATTTTATGAATTTCAAGTCTTTTCTGAAGTTCTCCATCATTTCCTTTTTTCTTAAAGACATTAATTGAAGTTATTTTTTAAATTCCTACTTAATAACTCTAATTTATGAAGCACCTGAGAGTCTTTTTTTATTGTCTATTGTTTCTCCTGGTTGCTGGACTCAGTGGACATTGTCCCAGTATAAAGGCTAAGTTGCTGGCAAAGGCCCCTCCCAAATCTGTTTTCCCAGCAATTGGCAGCTGCTGAAGTTCTGCTCAACTCTTTAACTCTACAGTTGCTGTCTTTAACTGTTCCTTGGAGTACTGGCTTGCACATACATAGCTTAAGAGTCAGCCAATGCCTTGAGAGGAATTTCTATGTAAATTTGGGGGTTCTTTCTCAGCAATCCTCTACACATCAAGACTTTGCTCTCAATCTCTATTCAGGCTGGCTGCCCCAAATTCTGACTGCTGTCTCCTCAGCCCAGTAAAATTACTGCTAGAAACCGACTTTTATGACCTCCTCCTATTTCTCTCCAGTAGCACCAGTACTATTCCTCTACCCCAAGCACAAAGTCACTCCTTAAAAGTAGAAACAAAGGAAGAAGGCAAGTTCATTGTGATAAAATGCGCATCCGAATGCTTTGTGAATTTGTGTTTAGCTTCATCAAAGCCAACTCCCTTTTAAATGAGTTCTCAGTTTAAAAAAAAAAAATGCCCCAGTTAATTCATAGGTGTGGGGCCCTTGGTTACCTGGAGAACTGAAGAGAGTAAGGGAGCACCACATTGCTGACCTCCCTACCCAGGAGGGGCATCAGCTGCTTACTCCAGCCAAGCTTTGAGAAGACTGTTGGAGCCTGCAAGCACTTTGCTCTGAACTACCAAAAAGGCTGAGAAGGCTGGGCTACCTGTTAATTTCTCCAGTCTTTTTACCTGTTGAGATTTACTCGCCAGTCTTACCTTGTCTCAGCCGGTCCTGTGTGCTCTTGAGGACACGGAGGCAGACTCTGACCTCCCCAGCATTCTGGCCTCTTACCACATCTTCCCGACACTCAAACACATTCCTCACCAATTCCCTGGGTGTGAAGACCATGGTCACATCAACTTTCAGCACAGGCTGGGACCTGTTGAGACACCAAAGAGCCATTAAGGGTTTCAGACAGCGAAGCTGCTCCTTTAAGGGAAGATAACCTAGTGTGCGCAGAAAGAGGTTCTCACCTGAGCAGCAATGCATGTCCCTGGGCCCCTACAGCCAGGTCCACCAATCCATCCATTGTGAGGTCCTGGCCCCCACTCAGTGACTGACCAAAATACTGGAGCCTGGGGGACAGCTGGGAGCCTGCAATTCTCTGGGAGTAGAAAATAGGAGGGGAGAAAGGGAATGGGAAAGAAAGGGAAGTGTGTAACTCAGTTACCCAGGGTGACTCAAGGAGAGATTATCTGGGCTCCAGTCAAGTCTCATATCCTATAATTTCTCAAGGAATTAGGGCAAGTGTTCAACATTAGGCCACAGTCTAGACAGCACCCAAAGTTTCCATTAATTACCTGGGTTTTTGAGGGAAACAAATAGTTTACAGGAAAGAAGTAGTGTCGCATAGCATGCAGTTTCACTCAGCTGAATCTCATTTACATGGTCAGGATAGTGCAAACACTGAATATTGATCTAACCAAAATTATCACTTAAATATAAGGATTAGGGGGGAGGTGTTTGAATATGTGTCAAAGGGGTCTCAAAGGCTCAGTCCTCACCTCCTATGGTGAGAAGTCAATGCGAAAATAAAAATCAAGAAGCAGCAAAAAATTCATGTCAAGTACGGAGAATAATTGAAAGTGGCTTCCTCAAAATAAGGGGAAGTAAAGAGGAATAGTATAGGTATGGAAATCATTGTTTTCCATAGTCAGCCTTTAAGAACAATTTTGACTCTCTAGTCTATGTGTAAGAGTAACACTGAAAGAATAACAGCAAAATAAGAAAGGAATTTTGTATTTTTGTCATGTACTTAATTCCACTGAATTATATACTTTAAAATGGTTAAGATGGTGAATTTTATGTCATGTGTATTTTACCATGATTTTTAAAGTGATTTTGTCAATTGAAAGGAAGCATGGGATACTGGAAATTCACTATATCTTAATTTTAAGTGGTGCTTATTTGGGTTCACAGATATGTAAAAGTTCATCACTTAATATTTGTGTGTTTATGGCATGTACATCATAACTCAAAGTTTTTTGAGAAAAAAATTACTGTATTCTGTTGGTGTGAAGTTTTGTTTTGAAATTATGTATAATGTGGAAATTGGAAAAGCCACAGCCTACTTGCTTGTCCAAACACCAAGCAACCCCTTCCACCCCCAATCATAGGGGGGGAAAGTAAAAAATGCGAACAATAGAACAGCAGGTTAGCATGAATCCTTCTTGCATTTGTTTTTAATTCCAAAGTCTGCAAGGTATGTGTGCACGTGTGTGTGCGTGCAGACACACAAACTACCCTCCACCTAACCTTGTTTTCCTTTGTAGGGTAAACTATGGTACTGATAAGGGGAAGTGGGGCTTCGCTGTTCACTTTAGATTTATAAATTTATACAAGTATGTAAAACTTTTGTAATAAAAATAAAGTAAAACCAAAGCCATCAAACTCCATTTACACAGAGAAGCAACAGGCACCAAAGAAAAGAGGCATAATTATAATACTCATGAAATTGTGAAAAGAGGCTCCATAGATAAGGAAGCTGTTCTTAGCCTTGGCTACAACTAAAGAGCCTGTAAAAAATCCTGGGGCCTACATAGTTCTAGCGTGGGCAAGTCTAGACTGTGGTAGAAAATAATCAGGGCAGTAGTTTCTTCTGGAATGAAGTGGGTCAGAATATGGGAAGGGGCAAGAGGGAACTTCTGAAGTGATAATGATGTTCTATATCTTGACAGGAGCGTGAGTTGCAACAGGTGTAAGCATTTGTCAAAAATCATTGAGTAGCTAAAGATTTGTGCATTTCCTGTTTGTAAATTTTATCTTAAAAATAGCAGTAAGCAACTAGTGAATTCTAGTTAACGGCGTACATGCTGAAATATTTGCAGGTGAAGTGGATTGATGTTGCAACCTACTTTGAAATGTATTAAAAAATAAGATGGACTGTATAAAAAGAATGGATATGTGATCAAGTAAATCTAGGAAAATGTTCATTGTAGATTCTAGGTTGTAAATATATGGGTGTTTGCTGTTCAATTCTTTCAAATTTGCTTGTAAATTTGAAAATTTTCTAACTTCCCTGAGAGAGGAACCCTGTGTGACTGCACAAGTCACACCCCCATGAAGCATGCAGTCCTGGCAGGGTGACCCACTATAAGGGTTTCCTGAGATGGGAGACTTTCAGTCTAAAGCCAGGACAGATGTTGGCAAACCAGGACCATTGGTTACCCTACCAAGACTAAGATTCAGAATAAAAGGAATGCCGAATCCCTACACTTCCAGCTTGTCATTTATCACCCCCACACCTAATCTCCTCATCTGTATACTGCAGCTATTGGTGCCCCTACGCACCTCCTGCAGTTATGGTAAGAATTAATCTAGAATTGAGGAGTTTTTGAGGTTTATGTGAAGTGTGTTATTATTTTTGAAGGTTCTGAAAGGAGTAATGGGAGAACAAATCTGGCAGCTGTGGGGACATTGAATTAGAAAGGGACAGATCAGTAAAGAGGTTATAGTCATGACAGGGACAGTGATGGGGTCTTACCTGGCTGTGGGAGAGGCTGATGCTCAGTCCTGAGGTCCCATGAAACAGGTAGACAGCACCCTGGTTCTCTTGTTCTCCTGGGGCCCCGATGGCCACGTCCATCAGCTTGTCCCCATTCACATCCCCCAGCACGGTCAGGGCTATCCCGAAGCGTCCCCAGAGGTGGCCCTGCTCCCCACGGAGAATGACCTCACACTGCCACCTAGCTCTCTGCAGAACAAAACCAATGCCAGTCCCCAACCTGGACAACCCCTCCACCCCACATTCAGCCCCACCCAGCCCAGGTCTGGTCATCAGCCACTCACCCCCCGGGGCAAGGGGCACACAGACACCTGGCCCCCCCGGGTTGGCTCGTAGTAATGGGGAGCCCCGATGAGGACCAGGTCAGAGCTTCCATCTCTGTCCACATCCACGGAGCACAGGGAGGCCCCAAAGTAGGAGCCAATCTGAAAGAGATGAGGCCAGGATCACATACCTCTTCCCAACTAAAGCAGAGTGTAGGAGTTTTCTCCCTGTGAAGAAAAATGATGCCTGCTGGGGAAAGCCCGTTATGGCAGATGTGATCCTCTATACGATTCATAATAAAATCTCATTTGAATGTGCTGACAGTGAGAGGAGCATATTATGGAGCTGATGGGCAGTGAGTGAGGATTTTACCCCAAATGGTGTTGCAGGAAGATTATTAAGATAGTAAAGAAGAGTCTGGCTGGTGTAGCTCAGTGGATTGAGTGCGGGCTGAGAACCAAAGGGTTGCCAGTTCGATTCCCAGTCAGAGCACATGCCTGGGTTGCCGGCCAGGTCCACAGGGGGGGCCATGTGAGAGGCAACTACACTTTGATGCTACTCTCCCTCTCCTTCTCCCTTCCTTCTCCTCTGTCTAAAAATAAATAAAATCTTTTTTAAAAATTCAGTATTCTTAGTGTAGTTTTATGAATTTTGACAAAACACATAGTCATATAATCACCACCATGGCCAAGATATAGAATAATTTCATCACCCCCAAAATATTCTCTCATGCCTCACTGTAATCACCCTCTTCCTTCAACCACCAGCCCCTGGAAACCACTGATCTCTTTTCCATCCCTATAGTTTTGCCTTTTCCATTACATTATATAACGGAATTATAGAATATGTAGCCTTTTGGGTCTGGCTTGTTTCACTAGAATAATGCATTTAAGATTCATACATGGTGCCCTGACCGGTGTGGTTCCATTGTTTGGGCTTCATTCTGCAAAGCAAAAAGTTGCCAGTTCGATTCTTGGTCAGGGCATATGCCTGGGTTGCAGATTTGGCCCCAGGTCAGGGAGTATGCAGAAGGGAGCTGATTAACGTTTCTCTCTCACATTAATATTTCTCTCCCTCTCTTTCTCTCTCCTTTCCCCTCTGTCTAAAAATAAATTAATTACTTTTAAAAATGATTATAACTATGTTCAATGAACTTGGGAGATGAATAGAGTAAGAACTTCAACAAGAAGACAGAAAACAAAAAAGAATCAGTCAGAAATGAAGAATACAACTCCTTCCTTTGCTGCCAGGTTAACCAGGCTGCTCTTTGGGAAGTGCAGAGCCAAGTGCCAGGGATATCTGGGAACCAGCTGGGGACTAGTGGCATCCTTTATCTGTTTTCTAATCAGGAGCACACATAATGCCCAAGATTTCAAGACCAGACTTGTAGATTTGGTTAGAGATGGAGGCGTAGGTAGACACACTGTGCCTCCTCACACAACCAAAAGAAAGACAATAACAATTTAAAAACAAAAAACAACCAGAACTGACAGAAAATCAAACTGTATGGAAGTCTGACAACCAAGGAATTAAAGAAGACACATTAATCCAGGCTGGTAGGAGGGGCAGAGACAGGCAGCTGGGCAGAGAAGAGTCAAGGCAAGGCAATGGCTGGCATACCCAGCAAGGCAGCAGATTGTGGAGCAGGGTGAGCAAGGCTGCAGCTGGAAAACTTGGCAAGGTGGCAGCTGGTGGAGCAAGCAGTGTGGATAAACCAGGGGGAACAACTGGGGAGCAAAACAGACCACACAACCCGAGTTCCAGCTCAGGGAAATAAAGCCTCAAACCACCAATTGAAAACACCTGTGGGGGTTGAGGCAGCAGCGGGAGAAACTCCCAGCCTCACAGGAGAGATCATTGGAGAGACCCACAGTGTGTTAGAATGTACACAAGCCCACCCACACAGGAATCAGCACCAGAAGGGCCCACTTTCCTTGTGGGTAGTGGGGGAAGTGACTGAAATCCAACAGAGAGCAGAGCAAGAGCCATTGTTCCCACTCGGACCCCTTCGCCACATATTGCATCACAACGCAGTGACGTGGGTTACCCTGCCCTGGTGAACACCTAAGGCTCCGCCCCTCACTATGTAACAGGCACGCTGAGTCTAAAACAGTGGCCCAAATGAAAGAACAGATCAAAGCTCCATAAAAAATACAACTAAGCCACGAAGAGATAGCAATCCTATCAGATGCACAGTTCAAAACACTGTTAATCAGGATGCTCACAGAATTGGTTGAATTTGGTCACAAATTAGATGGAAAAATGAAGGCTATGCCAAGTGAAATAAAGGAAAATGTACAGGAAACCAATAGTGATGGGAAGGAAACTGGGACTCAAATCAATGGTGTGGACCAGAAGGAAAAAAGAAACATTCAACCAGAAAAGAATGAAAAAACAAGAATTAAAAAAAAAAGTGAGGAGAGGCTTAGGAACCTCCAGGACATCTTTAAACATCCCAACATCCGAATTATAGGGGTGCCAGAAGGAGAAGAGGAAGAGCAACAAATTGAATACTTATTTGAACAAATAATGAAGGAGAACTTCCCCAATCTGGCAAAGTAAATAGACTTCCAGGAAGTCCAGGAAGTTCAGAAACTCCCAAAGAAGTTGGACCCAAGAAGGAACACCAAGGCACATCATAATTACATTACCCAAAATTAAAAATAAGGAGAAAATCTTAGAAGCAACAAGAGAAAAGGGGACAGTTACCTACAAAGGAGTTCCCATAAGACTGTCAGCTGATTTCTCAAAAGAGACCTTACAGACAAGAAGGGGCTGGAAAGAAGTATACCAAGTCATGAAAGGCAAGGGCCTATCCAGCAAGGTTTTCATTTAGAATGGAAGGGAAGATAAAGTGCTTCTCAGATAAGGATAAGTTAAAGGAGTTCATCATTACCAAGCCCTTAGTATATGAAATGTTAAAGGGACTTATCTAAGAAAAAGAAGATCAAAAATATGAACAGCAAAATGACAGCAAACTCACAGTTATTAACAACCACACCCAAAACAAGAACAAAAGCAAACTAAGCAAACAACTAGAACAGGAACAGAACTACAGAAATGGAGATCCCATGGAGGAATATCAACAGGGGAGTGGTAGGGGAAGAAAGGGGGAAAAGGTACAGGGAATCAGTAGCATAAATGGTATGTAGAAGATAGACAGCGGGAGATTAAGAATAGTATAGGAAATGGAGAAGCCAAAGAACTTACATGTATGACCCATGGACATGAACTAAATGGGGGGAATGTGGGTGGGAGGAGGTGTGCAGGGCAGAGGGGAATAAAGGGGGGGAAATGGGACAACTGTAATAGCATAATCAATAAAATATATTTAAAAAAGAAAAAAGAAATGAAGAATACAATAACTGAAATGAAGAACACACTAGAGGGAATCAAGAGCAGATTAGATGAAGAAGAGAATCAAATCAGCAGTCTGGAAGAAAGGTAGCAGAAAATCAGAACTTCAGAAAGAAATAAAAGAATTTTAAAATAAAGATAGTTTAAGGGACCTCTGGCAAAACATCAAGCATACAAACATTCATAAGGGTACCAGAAAAAGAGAAAAAGCAAGGTACCAAAAACCTGTTTGAAGAAACAATGACTGAAAATTTCCTTAACCTGGCAAAGGAAATAGACATACAAGAACCACAGAGAATCCCAAACTAGATGAACACAAAGAAGACCACACCAAGACACATCACAATTAAAATGCCAAAAGTTAAAGATTAAAAGAGAATCTTAAAAGCAACAATAGAAAAGCAATTAGTTACATACAAGGAAGTTCCCTTAAGACTGTCAGCTGATTTCTCAAAAATAACTTTGCAGGCCAGAAGGGAGTGGCACAAAATATTTAAGGTGATAAAAAGCAAGGACCTACAACCAAAGTTACTCTACCCAACAGAGCTATCATTTGGAATCAAAGGAGAAATAAAGAGTTTCTCAGACAAGAAAACGCTTAAAAAGTTCACCACAACTAACCCAGTATTACAACAAATATTAAAGGAACTTCATTAAGAAAAGATCAAAAGAGCCCTGGCTGGTGTAGCTCAGTGGATTGAGCGTGGGCTGGGAACCAGATGGTCCTGGTTCGATTCCCGGTCAGGGCACATGCCTGGGTTGCGGGCCCGGTCCCCTGTGAGGGCCGTGTGAAAGGCAACCATACATTGCTGTTTCTCTCCTTCTCTGTCTCCCTCCCTTCTCCTCTCTCTAAAAATAAATAAATAAAATCTTTAAAAAAAAAAGAAAAGATCAAAAGTATGAAAAAGTTCTCATGGACAAAGGCAAAATTTTAGTAAAAGCAGTCAATCTACAAACTATAAAACTAAAGGTTAAAAGATAAAAGTAGACACTTCCGCCAAGATGGCGGCGTAGGTGGACGCACTGCGCTGCTGCTCACAACCAGAGTTTAAAAAACAAACTCAATAGCGAAAACTAAACAAACAGAACAGACAGAATCAAACTGAAGGGAAGTCCGACACCCAGGAAGTTGGGGAGGACGGACATCCAGGCCAGTAAGCGGGGCAGAACCAAGCAGAGGAGCAGAGTGAGAGGCAGTTTGCCTGGAGGCACTCACCCCGCGAGCACCTAACCAAAGCACAACCCCGAGCAACGGGTGAACCCCACAGGCAAGCGGCGTAACCAGAGAGGCCAGTGGGAACCAGCAGGGCCGAGGCTGGTGGAAAAGGCAGTGCGGAACTGGGAAGCAGAGAGTGATTGGGAGTGGTGGTGAATGGCAGATGCCATTGCTCCTTCCCAGGCCCCACCCCCAGAGGAAACGTCACAAAAAAGCGACCCAGGTTACCAGGCACCAACAAACACCTAAGACTCCGACAGCTGCACCGAGATAAAAAAGAATGAAAATGGCCAAAATGAAAGATCAGGACAAATTACAACTAACGGACGAAGAGATAGCCAAATTAACAGATGCCCAGTTTAAAACACTGGTAATCAGGATGCTCACAAAACTGGAAGACATAGTTGAACAAATGAAGAATACGATAAAGATAATGGAGGAAGATTTACAGGGAACCAATAGGGAAAAAAAGGAAGCTGGGACTCAAACCAATGGGGTGGACCAGAA
>PVJI01019612.1:0-30657 GCA_004026765.1 Micronycteris hirsuta | reverse complement strand
ACTAAAATATTTAAAACTGAAAGGTTACAAAGGGATAGACTGTAAAGAACCTTGTCTGGACAGAGAAGCATCCACATATTGAAAAAGGAGTAGATATTTACTGGGTTGGATTTCTTTCTCTAGATTAATGATTCTCAACCAGTGTGTCACAAGGATTTTTTAAACATGCAATAGCTGACAATTCAGTCAGAGGCACTGACCTCTTTTCCTTAGATTGTCAAATAAATAATTACAACAGTCAACACAACAGTAATTGTCCAGTGTGAACGCCCTGTCTTGAAACATAAATGCATAGGTCATATAATTGAGTTGTATCTTACTGGTTACATAAGATATTAAGGTTGAATTTAATTGTTTAATTCTTTGAACCAGAAATCCTTATATACAAGTACCTGATTTATTAAAAAGTCCTTTGGAACAAAGAAGGTAGGTGAAAAACTATTACTATTTTTTGCAAATCAGTCAAAATTATGCCTTTTTTTTTGGTCACATTGCAAATATTTTTGGTGTGGTGCAGAATTTTAATAATTAGTTCATGTGAGCCATGAGATGAAAAAGATTGAAAACTGCTGGTCTGGATTCTGCCTAATCCAGGGGTAGAGTCCACAGCTATCTTCATCCAGGGATTTTTTTTCTAAATAAAGCCACAATGCAGGTGGGCAATAGACATATGAAAAGATGCTCAAAGTCACTAGCCATCAGAGAAATGCAAATTAAAACCACAGTGAGATATAACTTCACACCTGTCAGAGTGGCTGTCATCAATAAAGCAACAAACAATTGTTAGTGAGGATGTGGGGAAAGGGACCCCTAGTCAACTGTTTGTGGGAATGAAGATTAGTGCAGTCATTGTGGAAAGCAGTATGGATTTATCTCAAAAATTTAGAAATGCAACTGCCTTATGACTTAGCAATTCTACTTCTGAGAATATATATATGAAGAAACCCAAAACACTAATTCAAAAGAATATATGCATCCCTATATACAGAGCTGTGTTATTTGCAATAGCTAAGATTTGGAAGCAGACCAAGTGCCCACCAGTAGATGGGTGACTAAGAAAGCTGTGGTGCATTTACACAATGAAATACTAATCTGCTTCAAAAAAAAAAAAAGAAGGAAACCTTACCTTTTGTGACAGCAAGGCTAGACCTGGAGAGAATTATGCTAAATGAAATAAGCTAGTCAGAGAAAGACAAGTACCATATGATGCTACACATATGTGGAATCTAAGGAATGAATAAACTAACAAACAAAATAGAAACAGACTCATACATAGGAAGCAGGCGGACAGCTGTCAATGATTACCAGAGAGCAAAGGAAGTGGGGGGCGGGGGTAGAAGAGGGCAAAGGGGGAATAAATGGTGATAGAAGGAGACTTGACTTGGTACGGTAAACACATAATACAACGTATAATTGTACACTGAAACCCATATAATTTTATTAACCAATGTCATCCCAATAAATTCAATAAAAAATAAAAATAAAAAAGACATTTACATGTTAGAAAGAAACAAAGGAAGGAAAGAAGAAAGGAAGAAAACCATGGTAAAATTACAAATGAAATGTAGGAATGTGATTTATGATAAGAGAATTATGTCTTGTAATACATTAGAAAATATTCATGTCATATTTGCAAAATTGGCATCCTTATAACATTTTAGTAGAAGATGAAAAATAATGTTAATTTAGGTCCTTGATCTGATTCTAAGGAAGAATGAGATTTTGATAACCAAAGAAGATATATGGGAATTTGGGTAAAGGAAAGTACAGTGATTAGAGTATTCCTGGTTTATTGGGGCACTTTGCAAATGCCAGGCTATGTGAAGAACAGAGTGCATGGAAAGTGCAGTGGGATGCAAGGCTCCAAATTAAGAAGTTCCTTGAACTCACTGTATTTGGATTTTATGAGGTAGACATACATTAAAGTATTGAAGGATGATAGAGACTTGAAGCAAATCTTGATACATAAAGCAAACTCAATCAGGCATGTGCAGATGGAATACAGCAGGAGATTTGCAGTAGAGAAGAATACCAGAGGACCCTAACTAAAGCAGTTGCTGTGGGAATAGTTAAATTAAGCACCAGGTTGAATGTGGAAACGGGAAAGAGCTAGGGAGAAGATAATTCTCCCTAGAAGATAATTCTACTTTTCTAGACTGGCTGACCTAGAAAGTGGAACATCTTTTTAATGTATTATGAAACATAGTTATAGTAAAATATAGTCATAATAATTTAGTCATTTGTAATTTTATTATAGCTTTCCTCCAGCGTGGCTTTACTTAAAAATTCCCCAAGTGAAGGTGGAATTGTGAACTATGTCTACGGGTGAGCTAGCATTTACTCAAGCAGGTCCAAAATTTAGAGAGAGGATACATTAAAGCTCATGTTTTGAGAAGACAGAAGTATTTAATTTTGACTTCATTGGAAGTATGATATTATGACTCTCTCTTCCCGTAACGCTGGTGCAGGTGTCCGACTTGGCATATAGAACAGGCACTGACATCATCTATGTATCTATCTATCTCCTTCCCCATTTCACAGGCATGCCTGCAAACACAGAACCATCTTATTTATTTTTCTCAGACTCCCAGTCCTCGCAACCATTCCAGTCATGTAAGAGGCACACAGTATTTGTTGAACTGAAGTTAAGAATAATGTTTCTACCTCAGGTTGGAAACATAGGTTTGCAAGTCCTCTGGTTTGAAATAAGATTCAAAGACACAAAACATTGATTGGTATTTTATAATTATGTTTTAATTTATCAGTGTCTTATGTTATTTCAGACACTCATATTAAGTAATTAAATGAAGATGCTTCAAATCAAGGCTTTAATTGTATTCAAATTATCACTAATAAAATATGTGTAAATAATACCTCTGATTATTGTATTTTTTCCATTATCAATCTCCACGGACACTAACCATCATCATCATCCATTATTAATACTTTTGAGCTCTTATTTTGTGTTAAATAGTGAATTAAACATTTTATATTTTTCATCACAATTTGCAATCTTCACAAAATGTTATGAGATATCACTCTCCACATATAAGAAATGAGGAACCTGAGGCTGAGAATTGTGTGACTTTTTTAAAGGCCACAGAGAGAGCTGGTAAATAGCAGAACTGGAATTTAAACCCATATTTTTCTGCACATGAAGCCAACACTCTTAACCACTATGATATGTCATCTGAAAACTAAGAAGAAAATAAAAATAACTAAGCAAAGATATTTTAATGATTATGAAATAAAGTCACAACTTTCTCTTTATATAAAGCTTAGATTCAGAATGTCTTAGATGCTTCATACCCTCAGTTACATATATGAAGTTGGAATTTACCAAGTTTGAACAGAAAAAAGATATGTAATCAAAATAGACCAGCAGACAAGAAGGCTGGAAACAAGTCTTGGGTGTAACGGTGCCTACCCAAACAGTATTCAGTGTGCTCAAACACTTAAAACAAGAAATATTGGGTTGTCGTGTTCACCGTGGACTGGTTCTAGAAGTAACAGACCAAACCTCCTGGCTTCTATGTACTCTGCGATCATACCTGCATGGCCATCCAGATCCGTTTAGTGGCATTAAGATGTGACAGAAAACTAAAAACCTCATTCTGTTGTGTCCCTAGGGAAGTTAGAGCTGGGATGTTCCTGATCAATACATTTTATATCAATGTTTCTCAAATTCATTCCTGCAGAGATCATCCAGTAGTCGAAAGGAAAAAGGGCAGTCATTACATTACGCACAACATAGAGAAGCTTTTCTAACTAGTTCCTGCTTAGTTCCTAACTTGCCCTATAATAGTCAATACTGAATCCAGTATAATAGGGATATTTTTTAGCAGGAAACATGTGCCATCAAATTAGTCTTATAAATTTATTAGTTGTTAGTTTTTATTTTGTTCACTTGTGGGAAGTTTTGATTTATAGCTGTATAATAGTGACAGGCATAAGAAGTCATTTTCTACTATTTTACTCATTCATATAAACTTAATGTCATTCAAAATAACTTGGTTTTTTACATCCCTGGCTGGTGTAGCTCAGTGGATTGAGCACGGGCTGTGAACCAAAGGGTCGCTGATTCGATTCCCAGTCAGGGCACATGCCTGGGTTGCAGGCCAGGTCCCCAGTGGGGGCCACATGAGAGGCAACCACACATGGATGTTTCTCTCCCTCTCTTTCTCCCTCCCTTCCCTTCTGTCTAAAAATAAGTAAATAAAATCTTTTAAAAAACCCCAAAACCAAATAACTTGGTTTATAAATCTGAAGTTTGTGATTATTCTCTTTTAAAGGTATCTGCATATTACTTAAGTTTTAGAAACACTTCTCTGGAAAAACCTTATGACCAGGGCAAACATTCATCTTTGTTAAAAACCAGACACGGTCCAGGAAGAAAGGGATTAGCTAAAGTAGTCAGTCAGTGGTCACCTAGGGTGACTGGGTTTTGATGGCAGCAATCTTGGCAGAGAAGAAGTGCTATATTTTTGTTCCTCACCAGCTCCTCTGACAGGAAGTAGAAGGCCTGATGGATCCTCTCCACAGGTTCTTATCTATTTTTGGAAAGTCAGCTTGTCAGAAAATCAGTACGTGAAGCACCAGATTCACCACGTAGGCATATTGAGATTCTGAGGGAAGTTTTTATGCTTCCTGGTCTACGAAAGTGTTATGAAAAGTAGAATACTTCTTTGGGACTGTGGAAGTGGGCTGTGGATGAAATGGGGCTTTTTAGAAGCATGGGAGTGCTGGTGGCTCAGTGTGGTACGCAGCTGACTGTCTACCGGGGTGGGGCAAAAACAGGGTTATAGTTGCGAGCATTCTTGTATTATTATTTATTAATTAGTGTATTATTTATTGTTAATCTACTTTTGCCCACCCCTGCATATTATATTTATTATATATTATATATAGTATATCTGAATTATATATTTGATCTCTTAATCCATCCCTAGCTATCTATATGGTTTTCCTGAGTCAGTATTAGATTGTGCTTTTTTTCCCTTTTTGTTGGGGGCATATATCATGTCCCAATATATATATGATTAAAAAAATGAAAGAATTGAAGAAAACTTTTACATATCCATATTTTTACAAAGTTTTACAAAGTCAATTTTCTGTCAATACTTACATATTTAAAATAAATAAATAACATTTTTAAGCATCCCACTTTCACTTTCATTAGTGTTCCAGTGTGGATTACATATGATTGCTGAGGTTAAACTGCATACAAAGGACTGATGGTCTGAACAAAATAAGTAAGACTAAAAATGAAACAGACAGAAGTAGACATTTCATCCGAAAAAGCAGTGGGATGCAATGACTGGCTAGAAACCGAGAAGTGACTAAAGTTTACCATGCCCTCTTCTGGAACACTTGGGAAAATGGTGTCAGAACTCCGAGAGTTTGGAAAGGGATAAAAACTCTACAAATACATTTCTTTGGGCTTTTAAGCCTGTGTTTTTTCTTTGTACCGGTATTCTCAGCTCAGACAGTTTTCTCTCACATGTGCACAGGTGCATGCTTACAAGATATTTTGTACAAATCCCTTCAAGACAGAGTAAGGCTCAATCTTTGAGATCACCCAAGTGGGGTGGGCGAAATACGGAAGTAAAAGGAGAAAATGAAACCTAAATTATGCTTAATATGCATTCACCTATCTTAACTGTAGGTGTATGATATTCTATTTGTATTATAGGCCATGTTACTATTCCTATAAACTGAATCAAAACCTTAAATAATTTTACATCATTTCAAAAAACGTAATATTCAGAGGACCTTTCATATTTAATAAAACTTGGAGTGATATCAAAAGTGTCCTTATAGACCTCAGCAAAGCCCTTTGATAGCGTGCAGAAGGACTAATCTAGCTGCATAAAGGGTGGGGCGCGATTGCCTTCCTCCCCCCGACACTTGGATGGGATAGAGAAGGGATCTTGTAGGTTTCAGATAACAGAGAGGGACAGCTGCACTCCCACTTTCTGCGTCTTGGATGGGGCAGAGAAGGGATCATGCACGTTTTAGGAAGAGTAGAGACACAGCTCTATTGTCACCCTTTACCTGCTAAGCCACCCTTCAAACAGAACTTACTGAAGCAGTGCAACATTTTCCTGTTTTAGATAAGAATGTTTACAAAACAAAAGAAGAAGAATATATTGTGCTTACAGAGAAAGAGGGAAAGGGATAAAATTGGTTGGAAAAATTTAGAATTTGAGGCAAATAAATACAATAACATAGTTCTAAATAAATGCAATAAAATGGTTCTAAATACATAGTTCTAATGCCTTAATTTTAAATGAAGTTATTATGAAAGTATCATTCCCTAAATGTTTATTATTTTAAATAAAAATCCTCTTAATTTAACTTACTTTTACATTCAAGCTGTGAATTTTTATGGCTCCCTTCATTAATCATTTACTTTTGTAATCATTAATTTATTTATGACTATTAGTGCACATCTAATAAAAACAGAGAGAAGACATTTATCAGATAGCATTTAAAAGTCATTTATTGCCCTGGCTGGTGTGGCTCAGTGGATTGAGTGCTGGCCTGTGAACCAAAGGGTCACTGGTTCGATTTCCAGTCAGGGCACATGCCTGGGTTGCAGGCCAGGTCCCTTGTGGGGAGTAAGAGGCAAGCACACTTTGATGTTTCTCTCCCTCTCTTTTTCCTTCCCTTCCCCTCTCTCTAAAAATAAGTAAATAAATTTAAAAAAAAGTCATTTAGAGCTGGGTCATACCATGTGACCCAGCAATTCTCCTTGTGGGTATTTACCCAAAGAAAATAAAAACACTAATTTGAAAGATATATGCACTGTTAAGTTCACTGCAGCATTATATACAATAGCAAAGATAGAGAGGCAACCTAGGTGTCTTTGATAGGTGAATGGATAAAGAAGATGTGGTATATATATACAATGGAATATTATGCAGCAATAAAAAAGAATAAAATCTTGCCATTTGTGACAACATAGATAGATCTAGAGGATATTCTGCTAAGTGAAATATCAGACAAAAAAGACAAATACTATATGGTTTTACTTACATGTGGACTCTTAAAAATCAACAAACGAACAAAACAAAACAAATACAGACTCATAGAAAGAGAGTGAAAAAAGGGAAGGGGAATATAGTCAATAATATTGTGATAAATTTACACAACAAATGATTAGTAGAATTAGTGGGGTGATCACATTGTAAGGTAAAAAAAGCTCAAATTACTATGCTGTACACCTGAAAGAAATACAGGCAATGCAAGATTGTATACTAAATACACTCAAATCAAAAATAAATAAATTAAAAATGCATTTACTTTCTCAAACTTATTTTCTTTATTTCTTTGCTTTATTTTGGTAGTGTACCTGCAAAAATCATAATTTTCATAGAGTTCCTTATAAAACTTCAAGGCAAAACCATGCCCTCACCTACACTACTCTTTTTTAGTGATAAATGCCAATGTTCTCTCTTTGAATTAGTAAAGTAACCTGAACACAAAATATTGAAACCTACTGAAAACTGATTTCACACATTTCTTTTACTTGTAGTTATATTTCATCACGTGTATATTTAAGCCCATTTTTAAGTTTGTCATTCTAAACTCTCACACCTTCACAGCAATAAGATTCAGCATGCTTTTCAACATATGATATTTACTTGGATAAAACAAAATGTCATTGAAAGACATAGGGCTCTGAGGATACATAGAAACAATTCAATGAAATTATTTAGTTTTAAATATAAAAAAATCAGAACTGCAAATTTATTTATCATTATCAATTACAAATAAAGTAGTATTTAAAAATTTAGACTCAAATTCGTCTGGCATTGAATTCATTGCTCTCATTATCGACTCTAAGAACCTCACCGCCTTTTGGATGTGCATGCCCTTTATGACATCCTGAGTGCTTTTAGAACACGGTTGAAATGCCTACTATTTAGAGGATTTAATCCTGGGACATTCAATTCATTTTTGAAATAAACATTAAAAATAAACACTTTACAGGAATAAATTTATGCTTTAGATTTCATACATTAGTCTTGATTCTTAGGCTGTGCGGAGGGAGAGAAGGAGAGATGGAGATGTGGGGTGCGCGTGGGTTGAAATGGCCAGGGCTGAGGGTGAGGCTCGTGCAGAACTTAATTCTCCTTCATCATGACGGTGTTTCAAGCACAGAGAGCATTCGTGCTGTTTGCTCTTGGATGTCACGTCTCCTTCCGCTTTCCAGTCCCTCTACAGACAAGTCTGCGGCTCTCAGGGCTCTGGGACTTCAAGTTCTGGCATTCAAGGCCGAAGGAAGTCCCACAGCCACGATCGGGTTTGTGTGGGGCCGAGCTGGACATTGAGACTCCTCATTCTAGAGGAGTCACAGTCAACAATTTGCAGTGCTCTAAATCCACCTGGGCAGAATTTTTGTTTACTTTCTGTTCGCATGCTTGCTTATTATTTTGTCGTGAAGAGAGATGCTCAGAGCCGCTCTGATTCCGAGCGCCGTCTGACTCGCACGGCAGGGCGGAGAAGCCCGGGCCCAGACACTGCGTCTCTTTTTAGCCTCAGACCAATTCTAATGGCCACAGAATGCTTTCAACTCACGCCAAGCTCACATTTCACACTTGCACACGGACTACGTCTAAGCAAAGTCTCCAATTTCTGCATGAGCACGCGATCTTTTAAAACTTGGGTGGAAGTAAACCCTTACATTTATCCTGTTAATTATCAGCTTTTTAGGTTTTTTTGAATTGCTCAGATATTTGTTGTTTCGGCTTATGTTTTCCAGTGCTTTCACTATTTTCACAGCTCTGCAATTTTGTGGGTGTAGTTCCTCTATGATTGTTTAAATTTGAGTAATAAGTTGACAGAGTAGAGCCCAGAAAATAGTTCTGCAGAAGTCCAAAAGAAAATTTTCTTCAAAGTGACATAAGCTTTGGGGACAGTTATTCAACAAATTCCTAACCTGCCCTGGGACTAACAGCAGAGGCTGTGTCCTACGTCACACGCAGTTTAAGAGCACTTACATCTGCATCTGATGCACTGCTACCGTTACGATTTAATGCCAGACAGTGAGATGATAATTTATAGAATCATTTTAAAAGTTAAATTTGGCACAGAGTTAGATATCATGTGATATGTAATCAAAAGCCTATTTCAATGCATATTTAAAATCAGATTACAAAAATTATTACTTTTCTAAGATTAAATCTCAGAGATTTTGAATCTCAGTATTTTAACACACCTATTATTAAATAACAACAGAGGTATACTTTTAAAAAAAAATCACAGTTCTAATATGCATTTCTCTTTTATCGTTTTTATGATAACATTTTCTGGCAGCACATTTTTTAGAAAATAAAATTCTTACTAAAATTTCCGATAGTCTTGGGAGACTGGGGGGTCGAGGAGCCGTTCTGGACAGGAGCAAGCGGGGCGCTGCCATTGTTCCCTGGAAAACAGTCAGTTAAAGTGTGAGACTCTGTCACAGACTCCCAGACAGAAGCACGGCCCAGCTGTTGTGGTGAGAAAAGCAAGCTTTTAGAAATTGTGTTCCCATGGCGATGTTAAATTAGTGTGCAGTGGATCCTTTAAAAAATTACACATATAAAAATAAGATAACATTTTCATCAGTAACTTTGTCATTCTTTGTAAAAAAAAAAGCATAATGTTGAATGTTTAAGTCCATCCTTTAATACATTTTATGATCACATAAAACCGATTGATTTTAGGTGGAAGTTTCCAAAGAACTACTTGCCCTCAAATTTTTATAAACAAGGATTCCAGTGGTCCTACTCTTGTGACTGAATGATAATACAGTATTCGCAGGAAAGAAAGTTAAATAACGTAACCTAAAAAGTACAGTGTTGGATTTTAGGAAACAATTATCCTTGCAGTTAGATTTCTTAAATACCTGTGTTTAAATTTTTTGTAATAATGACTAATTTCTATCAGATTTGCATAGCTAAAACAAAAGCCAAGTAAACTTGCACATCCTGTAAGATGCCATATTTTTTAAGACGTGCGTATACAAGAAGTCAAACCAAAGGAGAGAGGAACATACAGGAGTCCCCGCAGGTATCCTTGCATTCCTCCAACGATACGAAGTTGTTCATGTTGCCCAGGCACCCGCCGTACACGAAGCTCTCGCACCGCTTCGACCGGTTGTTATAAAAATACCTGGGGAAATAGGCTCGGCAGATTCCAACCTCTTCTTTCAAAAAGCAGAAATATGGCTTTTCTAGAAATTAGAAAATATCAGAAAACAATATTCTTTTGTATAAGTAATTTAATTATGTGAATTAAATTGATAAGAGACTAGTTGTGTTGAAGTTACTTAAGGAATAAATATGAAAAGTTAAAAATAAGGTAAAATACAACTGTACAATATTAAAATTACTGTTATTTACTGTGACATTTAGAATAAGGAAGGTGCAACGACTATCACACATTTTGCTATTTGGATTTCAAATCCTAAAGTTTTCATAGTAAATTAGCAGGGCAACTGTTTTATGATTTGGGAGAATAGAAGATACTGAGATATTTTTACCCTTGGACTGGAAGTATAAAATATTATGGCAAAAACTAGGTTTAATTATTTTTATTAAGTTTATGTGTATCAACATTAAGAAAGATCTATAAATATTTCCTATGTTTTAGGTGTGAGGTCTCATTAGGGAAAGAGCGTAGTGTGTTGCTTCAGTAGGAAATTTCAATTAAAAAATTGGAGAAGCTTTGAAGGGTATGGGAGCTTTTCACAGCTATTCTTAGAAGTTCCTGAGTTCTGATGCCGGAATGAATATCTGTGTTGGGTATGACATCCTCCTCCTCGGTTTCCTAGTTTTCCTCTCCAGTCATTGGAAGGGCTGCAGCCGTGCAAGGGCAGAAAGGAAATAGATGTTCAGGGATTGCAGAGGGTTTTGGAAAAGCCTAATGCCCATTCTTCGTTAGCGCTCCAAACCAGGCTAAACACAGCTGTCACAGAGGTTGTTCCACTGTGACTTCCTTCACAAGCTTTGTCTACAAGCATCCTCTGTAAATAAGAGAACTGAACTTAGTTTTTAAATCCTGATAATCTCAAGAAGTATTGAACTTGGAATTTTCAGTGCAAGTCTTCAATTTCTCCATCCCCCCCACCTGCAACTACAGTACCATAGTGGCAAAAATGAACTGTAGTATCCCTTTAAATCTTTTCTTTACATTGTCTTTTTATTGTATTTTTTCCCATTAAAATTTATCCCACCATGCTCTCTTCCACCTTCCCCCTCCAACTCCCCTACAATCACCACATTTTGTCCAACTGGCTGATCTATCTAAGGAAGCAATACTCACAAGTGTTTTACTCTTAAAAGTGTTATTTAATAATGCTAATGATTTCTGCAACAGTTTCAAATCTGCAGAATAACATCTCCTATGAAACATGTATTATTAAATAAGACATGCTATTTTAATATAGCATAAAATATCTATTTTATATATTTTTAAGTTCCAATTAGAAAGTTATTTTATTTATTGACTCTTGTTTCTCAAGATGAGTATTACTATTATTTCCATAGTAACAATTTGTAATAGTTAAGTTTAATATGGGGGACAAGAAAAAACCCAATTTAATTTGTATAAAACATTTTTTGTAAGATAAAATTACATTTAATTATTATCTGTTTGATTTGTTTTGGTTTTAGTGTGTACTTTTTATATAATTTTAAATTACCTTGAAATGTATAAGAATTCAGTGTTCAACAAAAAGAAGTAGTAAAAATATTGCATGTAAACAACAGAAAACAGTGACAAATTATGCTCAAATGTATAATTAATAAATTCTACTTCTGGAACTTGCTATTATTTATCTGAGGCCCAGTTCTAGGACATAAATATATTTTAGGACAAAGTCAGAACTGCACACATAAATTATTTTTGCTTAGGCCTACAGTTTAAAATACTTTTGGTTACAAATCAAGAGATGCATGCCCCACCTTTCTCAGACAGAGTGACATTCGTTTTGAATCTGCACACACAACCCTTGCTCTGCACTGAGGCTCAGTTAAAATGTATTAGCATAGAATGCATACTTTAAGTTCTGTACCAATTTCTACAAGCCACATGATTTCCACTCAGATTTTGTTTGTGGCTATATATTTAACAATTGTCTTAAGCTAAACTTTCTTTAGAAAAAAAATCACGCCTCACAATTTTCAGAGATATAAAGTAGCATTCATATTGAACCTGTATACAAACACTAAACGATATTGACAAAAGCAGTTGTTTATTGTTAAATATCTTCACTTACTTTTGCTTATGATTGTGGACAACTCCAAGATGTAACCATTCAGGGTAATATTGAATGAAATTTGCTAATGCCCCACAATGCTGAGCTTATCAAGGGACTGGAAATCTCAGAACTAATGTAAACTAGCAATATCTAAGTCACTATTTGAAAGATGTTAAAACATCATGTGTGTGGCCAGCCCTGGATTGTAACTAATAGTAAATATCATGCTGCATTAGAATAAGAGTAAATACAGTGTTTAAGCCTTCCATACCCAAAACTATGCATGTTATTTATAATTTTTCATTTTATCTACTAAAATAAAACACCATTTCAAAGATCACATGGATTTATAATGAACCTCATATCAGAGAAACCTAAGAATTGAATTTGTAAGTGCCTTAAATAAATGATACTAACGAGCATACAAATGAATATTCACCTTTTTGCAATGCTGTCTTTGCCTTTCCAGGCTTCTTCATATAATCTGCGAGAAAAACAGCATGTGTGTATCAGTTATCACAAGTTATAAAATAATGAGATGAATTTCAGTTTAACAAACTAGGATGATATATTCATTATCATTATGATTATTCTTACATAAAATTTGTCTAAATATTACATTATTTTAATTACTGCAACCACAAAACCATCTCATTTTATCATAATAATGTCTCAAAATCTGTGCTGAAAGGACCAATACATTTACAAAAGATAAGAATTCATGCTGAACTATTCCAAATACCTGTGATTACAATATGTATAAGATAATGTGAAATATGATATTAACTCAAACAGCCTACTTTGCATATAAAAACGGATAACTTCTATAGATATACTAAGTTACAGTATAACTTCTATAGATATTTACTAGGTTACAATATAACTTAGTAACAATATCGGGCTCAGTGAAGTCTACATGGATTAGCATAATGGTATTTCTTTTCTACAGTATTCCAAAGTTCCTAAGAAAATAATTCAACTTTATATATGTATTTCTGATCTCTAATGAAGCTCAGAATTTTCTAATTAGCAGCTAGGGATAGCCTTAAAGCGGCTTCTCAGATTCCTTATCTTGACAGGGGACAGCGGTGATGCTGCCGTATTGATCAGGTCTAACTCCCCGTGGCTAACGTCTTTATTGCCAACTCAGAGCTGCTGAATGGCCAGCCCTTCACTGCAGATGTAAAGCCCTGGCCTGCCAACCTAAACGTTGTTCTTCCATTTTTATTATGAAAAAATTATGTAGGATAATAAATGGGGCTTAACATATTTTACAATGACTGATATAGAAAAATAAGAAACAATAGTGAACATGAATGCAGGAAATAGGAAAAAATGTGAAAGACTCCTTGAAATGTTAACATGATTTAAACTTATTTTTCTAAATAATCAAATCTATGATGAGATCCAGTAGCCCTACAGGGCAATTATCTCCCAGGACGTGTGTGTCCCCAGAAACTTACCTCTTATACATTTTTCTTTGCACTCTTGCAGACTTTCGAATCGATTCTCATTTCCTTCACATCCCCCATATATAAATTCTTCACACTGTCGAGTGAAAATATTGAAAAAAAATTTCTTCAGCATCGCTCTGCATGGGCCTTTATCTGCTTTATAGGCACAGTATGGATGTGCAAGTCTCAGTGGTGGTAACTCAGCACCTACAAAGCAAAACACATAATCCTCCATCAATATAGTAATAATGTTCTTTGCTTCCCTTTTATTTCCTTTTTAATATATACTAACCTTAAGGAAAGGTACAATAAACTAGGCTGAAATAAGAAATCATAAAAATACATTTATAGCTGTCAAAAAGGTAGATACATTTTATAAATTCACCAAACGAGACAGGTTTTATCAACTACTAAATTTTAGTAATTGGTTAGTAATGAACTATTATAGGAAAATGTAGAATAATGGTTGATGATTATTCAACTATTAAAAGAAAAGGTAATTTTCCCAGACTTTTGTTATTGTTTACACCTGTACCAGGTGACTGACATGCAGTTGAGTAGTGATTGTAAGGTAACTCATGTGTTGAAGTTACAAATAGGGAGAGACCTCTTTTTAATTCAGCCATGCTTAAGGGCAGTTGTTAATGGACAATTCTTTGAATTCCTCTCCCTAACCCACAACCATGTCATTTTTTACACACACACACACACACACACAAATCTCTTTAAAAGCAACAGTGTATTCATATTCATATATGCATGTATATAGTATGCTGTATTAAACCATCCCCTAATTATGAAAATTTAAGTGTTAGATCTATCTCTTGGTAAATTCTTCTTACTTATGGTTCGCTCAATGTCTAACAATATTGAAAACACTCAATACTTTCTAGTTTTCAAATATGATGAAGCAATTCTCTTGACTTTGAGTTATACTTTTATTTCCTAAGTATTTAGCCACTTAGTGTCAGTCACAGAAGAATTTCCTGTACTGGGGAGGGGTGATTTGTACATACAGAAAACTCAACTAAAATTTTAAAATTTGATTTCTATGAAGTCTAATAATAACAGAAGCCTAATTTTAAAAAATTGCAATTGTTTATAGAATCTACCAGTTAAGACAGATGCTGGAAACTGTGATTGGTACAAAATGACAAACCAATTTGTCCTTTAGGGGACAGCAGTATTATATCAAATTAAAACTAAGTATAAATGTCTTCAAAAATGTTTCAATGCACAATAAAACAATTTACTTTGAAATAAGGAAACATGAATGCATGCAACTTTAATGTTTTTTACATAAAATGTTTTTAAAACATGATATAAAAGATGTTTGTGAATGTATGATCATCTAGAAGGAATATCAGTTTTAAATTTCCTGTAGTTTCAAAACTGAACTTTTGAATGAGAAAATATGTACATCATAAAATTTGGATTAGATACTTTTACTAAATATCTCCTACCCTTCATATTTTTGTTCTACTAATCTTGAATTGGTGTCAAGTACTAACCATATTTAAGTAATGTTAAAACCATAACAAAAATAACAGAAATGTTATTTTTAATTTTCTAGATGAGTTATAAAGTGATAAGTAGACTTTGCAATCTTGGAATGGTTAAAATATAGCTTTATATACATAAACTGGTAGTATTGTTCTGTTTGAGTCACTTGATGGTTTATATGAACACGTATATAGCTTTTAATTTTAAAAAATCTGGGTATAATTTACAAAATACCATATCACCTTTTTGATTAATTTGTTAACTGAATTGTCCTTTTAAATAAAAATAAACTGAACCAACAGAAATTATAGAAAAATAAACATTCAGACCTAAATTTTAATAAGGCAGATTACATATAACAGATTTATTATAACACAAATATCTTTACCTACAAAAGATAGCAACAAACCTATGTTGCCATATATATTCAGAAAACTATTCCTTATAAATCAATAACTTATATTAGGTTCATTCTCATTGACAGTAGCTCTACTTTTTACTCTTAATATATTTGATCATCATGCCAAATCTTTTATTTTGCATTTTCTGTATTAAGGATGTACTCACCTCAAGTACAATCTGCTATTTAGGAGTTTGCCATCAGGTGGCAGCAGTGCACCACAACAGTGAAACAGTTTAGCCTGGTTGTGATGTCAATATTACACTATTAATAACGGCAGCTAATGTTTACTGAGTGATTACTATGCTTCAGGCATTTTGTAATTCTGTCGTTTAATTATCACAACAAACTTATTAGTTAGATGTTATTATCTCCTTTTTAAAGATTATAAAATAACACTGAAGAAATTAATTGTTCAATTCAGGCTGTGATGACTTCTGAATTATCCCATGTAGTTTTACAGCACATTTCTCAGACCTTCTTAGTAACTAAGTGCCATTTTATGAATCTCAGATCTGTGTGACTGAGATTCATAAAATGGCACTTAGATAAAGCAAATTCAAACAAATTCATTTTATAGAAACTAAAAAAGCTTACAATGATGAACGTAGGTGTTGATTTTACAGCAATTTCATAAGAGACACTAAGAATGAACTCTTATTAACTATTAACTCATTATTCATCTTTATATCTTAATGTATGTTTCTCACATGAATCCTGAATTTTCCACTGTGGGCATGTGACCCGCACTTGAACTCAGCGACCCTGCAGGGAGGAGTGGGCCCAGTGACCTGCTGCTCCATCGAAAAGGGCTGGAAGCCTGTCTTGTTTTCATTTTTTACTTTGGATAAACCTTTTGAAAGTCAACAATCTTGCATTGCCCATGTGTTAGACACTGCACTGTCTCGGCAGAATAGGTAGTAGTAAGCATTTTAGGTGGCAGCAGTCCCCTTTGCATGTCAGGCAGACACTAAAGATTTACGCATATAAATATTCGAGAAGTTCAGGGTGCTGCGCAAGCATATAACGAGACTCTTAAGATTGTCTGAAGGAGCCAGGGATAACTTCCCTGAGACTTGACACCGAGACGAAGACAGTGTTGGCAGTGAGAAAGATTGATCAAAGGTGGTGGAAGTAGAACACACGTCAGGGCAATGTCATAGGAATTCAATGTGATGCAGCCAAATAAATACAAATATGGTTTATATGTAACTATTTTTGTAATTGAGCATTTTATTTTATGTCTCACCCTCTGTGGATTATAATCTTACTCTCCTGTCCCCTGTCCTGGAATGTTAGAGGGAAGGCACCTGATGACATCTGGGGACACGTAGTGTTCGTGACTGTTAGAATGCTCATTCTCCTGGACATGTTTGGGGACTGAGAGCTTAAGGCAACTTCCTAGGAATCTGTGTTTCTGTACCCTCTGACTGAGAGATCAAATTTCTCTGGAAAGGGAGAGCAAAGACATGGACTCTGTTTTCTGTGTGTCAGAAAATGAGTCAGATGTTTTTTTGCAGTTGATATAACCACCACCAGAACGTAGTTAATCACATCACTTATTTATAGATTAGGACACTGGAGTCAGGGAGTTTATACAACTCATTTAATTTTGCAAAGCTACTGTGTGGCAAACCACACATGCAAGCTTAAATCTGTCCAATTCCATGTCTTATAAAAGATAATCTGACTTGCTCTAAATATTCTCTACTAATCTGCTTTCTCCCAATCTAAAGGATTTTTTTTAAGCTTATCACTACTGTTTTTATTATTATCATTTTTACATTTTGGAGCAGTTTATTCTTTAAAAAAATTTATTGCTTGTAGTTGTATATAAGCAATAAAACTTATAGTTGTACCCATTTCCCTCCTCGCTCTCCCCTCCCCTACCCACCCCCACCTCCCACATTCAATCCTCTCCCTGTGTTGTCTTTGTCCCTGGCTCCTTCCTACCTGCTCCTTGACTTGACCCTGCCCCTTCTATTCTATTTCATCCTCACTGCCTGGTGGACTGATTAAACATAATCTACTATTGACTTAGAAGCGGAGCAGTAAAATCTCATACGTTTTTCTATAAAATGATAGTACACTATTTCAATTAAATAGTATAATTCTATAAAACAATGACATGACCTTGGCATAATGTGATAAATTGTATCGCCAAAGCTGAGTTGATCCAGATGTGGGATCATGTTATTACAAGGTTAATTAAAGCCAAAACAGCCAAAACTCCGTAAGTCTGCACAGCTAGGCAGTTAAGTGGTCTTCAAGTCTAGCTTTAAAATAAAAATGTTATTCTTATGCAGCTGGGTTTGGTCTGGATTTATCCAGAGATCTAAACTTTGGCCTAATTAGTGGTAGGTTAATTCTGGTTTCTTGGCTGACTGTGGCAACAATTTCAGGAGACTCTTAGTTAATTGGCATGCAGTTCCTCAGTCTAATGGAGGGAGATTAGACTAGGTGAATATTGGGAACACTTAGACCCATTCACCTCTCACTTCCCAAGATGGGGTTGCCTGTTTTTTCCATGTGGGGGCTTATTTTACCCTCCACATTCCTTCTCCACCCAACCGCCAGAATATTAAATCCCTTTTGAGAAATGAACCAAATGAGGGATTGGAACCCCTCTGAAAATGACCAAATTCCAATACTTTTTTAGATTTTATTTATTTATTTTTAGAGAGGAGGAAGGGAAGGAGAAAGAGAGGGAGAGAAACATCAATATGTGGTTGCCTCTCACACACCCCAGCTGGGGACCTGGCCCACACCCCAAGCATGTGCCCCGACTGAGAATCACACTGGTGACTCTTTGGTTCGCAGGCCTGTGCTCAATCCACTGAGCTACACCAGCCAGGGTCAAATTCCTATTTTTGTAAGGCACATTATGGCTTTTACTTTATTAAATAATGTTCGCTCTTTAAAAAATTTACATAAACACACACACACACACATATATATATACACACACATATATATTTGGTGCCATATAACAATAAGCCTTTGTTTTTCGTTTCTGGGTAGGATTTGAGTGACCCTTTTGATCCTAGCTGGGTTTGCTCTCACCTACTGGTTAGCTGGGTTCATCTGGCGCTGGCCTGCATGGGTGGCTGGGCTTCAAGCTGTGGGTCTGGCCACTGCAGATCTTCAGATCTGCCCCAAAGAAGTGATGTAGCATGTACCACTTGGTTACTCCCGCATGCCCGGGTCTTCCATTGTCAAGTTTAGATGAGTTTCCTTCCTCTGTATTCCAACAGCAACATCCTATACATGCCTCCATCACTTCATTTAATATCTTATACTGATATAACCTATCTACCCTGCCATCTCCTGTGTGAAACTGAGATTCTTGAGAACCCTGTTTCAGTCTTCATTGCTTCCCTAGTACCCCAGTTTCAGGCACAAGAATTTATTCCATCTTTTTCCAAGGAAAATGCACTGAACAAAATCATTTTAAACAGCTGTAAGAGATACACAATAAGAATGTATTTATGGAAATTCTTTGCACCTTATAAGCATCCCTACAAATACATGCTATCACTTTGTTTATAATGTCTCACCATTATCATGATGTGAGTTTTCTATCAGTTTACTAGTTTAGCACAAAATATTACTTTAAGAAATATTAAGTCTATAATAATAATAATCATTTTATAGTCTATCCTTTATTCTGTTGTTTTACTGTTAATATTTTATTTTTGGATATGGAGCTTTATGGGATTAGAACTGACTTCTGTCCAGATATTTTTGTGTCCTGCTTGACTAGATTCTCACATTGGACTCATCTGGGAATTTCTTATTTGGCATATAAAGGCAAAGGGAGATAAAGTGGGGGGATGAGAATGGCTGAAACCTCCGATATCTGTGGTTTCCTTTTTCTTCTCACACTTCTCCAGCCAAAGAGTGACAATGATGTTTGTAGAGTTGCTTGTTGAGCATATTTCTCCTCACAGTTTTCCAGAGCTAACTCAACGTTCAATGTTACTGGCTGGGGAATAAAGTCTTCCTTGCTAACACGACTTCTTTTTGTGGACAAAGGTTTTGTTTGTTTGTTTTGACACATCACATTATATGTATTTCCTAAGAAAAATGTCACTTTGACAAAAACTAATTTTCCTACACAATAGGAAAAAAACTATATGAAATATTTGGATTACAATTGAGAGCTTTGACTAGTTTAAAAAGAAGAATGCATCTAACATTTTACCTGGAAGGTTGGAATGTTCATCTTCCTCAGGATTTAGATCTTCATTTCCCTCAGCATTAACAGGGAGAGAGGCACAAGTAAGCAGCAGACATACAGAAACCCCCAAAATCAGTTTTATCTTCATTGTTCAAATCACCTCTGAAATGCAAACCCAGATATATCTAATAAACAATGAGTTACTGTGGAATCACCAATAGACTAGTAGGAATCATTTGCATGCCTCTAGATATACATTTTTGACCTCTAATGAGTATTCTCATTCATCTTTGTTCACAAATTCCAGGAAATACACATTCAGTAAATATATCTAATAATTTTCAAGTATACTGGTCATATTACAACCTTAAAAATACCAATTAAAATGGCAAAAGTTAAGAGACATGGCTAATTGCTGGTCAACATAGCTAAGTAAATATTATGATCCATTTTCATATGCAATTCTATTTGACACATCCTCTTCAGAGCTACTATTCTTTTTCAGTTGGTAATAATTATATTTTAGTTTTTCTTGCATTTTCTATTATTTTGTTAATGCAACTTTCAATTCCTGGTCTGTCTTTCCCTTTCATCTGCTTCTTTTTTAAAAAAGAAACACTGTGTAAGGATTCACTGGGAGCGGAGAGTGGGCTGGGTAGACAGCAAAGGGCGGGGAGGAATTGGGACAACTCTAGTAGAATAACAGTCATAAAAAGAGTTAATAAAGGAAAAAATACTGTTCAACAATATAGCTCTTATGTTTTATTTAAAGTTTTCTAACACAGAAGTCAGCTTAATGAAGTTCATGGATAGCACAAGAATGAGGATTAATCAGTGGCTCGGTATATCTATAACAACAGCGTCTTAATTAGTTAAACCTACAATCAGGTGCAATTTTGTACCTGGTTTCTTTCAAACATCTCCCTCAAGAAACCATTTGTTATGTGCGACATATGAAGGTAAGTTGAGACAGTTCAGTCAAAAACGCTCTAAGCATTTATTTAAGTTTATCTACTATAGAAAATCAGTTCGTTTTAAAGAAAATTTAACACATAGATTGTTAGTGACTTCTTCAAAAATCCAAGTTGAAGTAGATTGTCCATTATCTTTTTTTTTAAAACCAAGAATAATTTTTGCACCATGATAAATAGGTGGTCATATTGGTTCTTGGGCTGGGAACCTGTCTTTGATGAATTGGCTTCAAAGTCTCTTGCTAAATAAGTGCATTTCCAAACTTATATGACAAGGGGCTATATTCCCATAATATATTTTTGGAACGCATCTTGAGAAATAATGTCATAGATATGGAGAACTCAGTAGATTTTCTAAACCAAAACATATATTAAAAAAGCGTGATGTGAGTTGTGCTTTAATAAAATCCAGGGTATGTGAAAAGATACTGAGAAGGCAAAATTATAAATGGAATTAATGGCTAGAATGTTTCAGAGGACCAGACTGAAATTATGAACAAGGGCCATCAGTGGAACTGTAAGAAAAGGACAACTGTGAGGGACCTTTAGAATTAAATATTGATAAAATTGAGTGGTTGAGTAGATACAGGATATGAAGGACAGAGGATTCAAATACATCTGAAGTGAACTGGTGTGCTAGCCATACAACTAGATAGATTAATATAAATATTAATTGTTGCGCATATTAGGAATGCATTCAGTTCTGGGAAGATTGCATTCGACATTATAAATGTACCTGTAAAAAAGCAGTTAAAGACACACAGCAGGCACTGAGACACATTTTGTTGTCTGGTTGTCATCATGAAGCAAGATCGTTTCACCAAGAAAAAGGGTGTCCATTAAGTTATTTCTAGCCCTCCTTTGAACTTCACTTCCTGTCGTTCTTTACAAAACTGCTCAGATTTCTGGACACTGCCCCCTAATCCCTGGCTCTATTAAAACTACTGATTCTGCAACAAACTCTACTGATTCTAGATCTAGTACTTTGAAATTGCTATTCCCTATTGTGGAAACACTCTTCTACAAGATATTGGAAGGGAAGGCTCCTTTCTTATGGTCAGAACCCTTGCCAGATATCCTCTCGTCTAAAAGACCTTTGAGCACCACTTTTTAAAAAAATCACCACCAGTTCCTCTGTCGTTCTCTATCTCAATAACCTGGCTTTTTTTCAAAGGTTTTAAAATCTTTTTATTTTTGGTTATAGGAGGTCTCTATATATTATGAATTCTTTCTTTTCTTATTGTTGTTCAATGAATTAGTTCCTTGCCAAAAAAATACCATAAAGATTTTTTTATCTAGGTCTGTGGCTTACCTTTTCATTTTCCTACAATTATATTTGATGAGCATACATTTTTAATTTTTATAGTTTTGATTTTCAAAAATTCAAAAGCTGTTAGTATATCCATCCTCAGAGCTGTACAAACATTGCCACAACCAAGTTCAGAACATTTTCATTACTCAAAAGGAAATTCCCCACCCTTTCACATACTACCTCCCACACAATTTCTCCTTTCACAAGTCCCTAGGAAGCCATTAATCTACTTTCTGTGTCTATATATTGCCTAATTATAGATATTCATATAAGTAGAATAATGCAATGTATAACCTCTTGTGTCTGGCTTCTTTCATTTAGTATAGGGTTTTCAAGGTGTATCCGTGCTGTAGCACATATCAGCGCCTTATTTCTTTTTGTTGCTGAAAAGTTATATATTGTGTAGATATACCACAATTTATTTATCCATTCATTAGTTTGAGCACTTGTGCTTTTTCTACTTTTTGATTATTATGAATAATAAATATAAGTGCTGCTATAAACATTTGTGCACAAGTTTTTGTGTGGATGTAAGTTTTCATTATTCTTGGTATATATCTAGGAGTAGAACTGTTAGATCAGAGGGTAATTTTCTTTAGTCATTTGAGGAACTGTGAGACTGGTTTCCAAAACAGCTACACTGTTTTACATTCCTACCAGCAATGTCTTGCTTTGCTTTTTTAAATAGCACTGATTGCCACTTACATATTTATTTACTTACATATTTATTTACTTACATGTTTATTGTCCCCATAACTAAAACATTTTCTATTTTTAGTGTAGATATTTTATATAATATTGACAATTTTATGTTCAACACTAAAATAATGACTGACAAATAAGAGTTGATGAATAAATTAAGATATGCTTTGTAAGTTCATATTGGATTGCAGTACCAACCTCTGGACATATCCATGCAGTTTTATTTATTTCTTACTGATCCCACCAAAATTTAATAGATTAGAAGCAAATATGATGGAATGGCCATCCACCCATATTTTTTTTTCTAATTGTACCCTTTGTTTTGCTTATTCTACTTTTCTAGAGGTATAAAATATTTCAATTAAAATTTTGTTTAAAAGAAAATGTAACACAAAATGGAGTATATTTCATATTTAAAAAATTTTTGCTTAAATAATAGGTATTTTCCAGATCAAAGAAAGAAGACAAAGGTGATTGCTGAAATCCAATCAAAACAGATGGTACAAGTGTAGGAGCAATGACTGAAAAAAGGTGAAATTAGAATATAGGTAATTAGGTAAGATAAATGTATTTTTTACTTTGTGGGTTTCATGAGGCTTATATATGGCAAAATATACCTATAACAAACAAAACCTAAGTAAATACACAAAAGATAAAAACACAGAAATGTAAGTATACTGCCCACAAAGAAAGTCATCAACTCACAGAGACCAAGTGAAGAATAAAGGAACAAAGAGGAACCACAAAAACAGCCAGTAAACAATGAACGAAATGTCAATAAGCAAATACCTATCAATTAGTATAATGGACTAAATTTTCCAATCAAAAGAAGGAGTGTCAGAATGGATAAAAAGCCAGTGCCATCTACATGCTGCCCGCAAAAGACTCAGTTCAGACGTAAGGACACACACAGACTGAAAGTGAGGGAATGGAAAAAGATATTCCTTGCAAATGAAAACCAAAAGAAAGCTAAAGTGGCTATATTTATAGCATACAAAAGATATTTTAAAATAAAGGTTGAGGGATAATAGGGAATGACAGGGGGAAGGCCATCAAGGAACATATGTAAAGGACCCAAAGAGAAAGCCAAAGAAAGTAGGTTCGAGAGTGGGAGGCAGGGATGGGTGGGATGGGGGTGTGTGAATGGAGATAACTGTAATTGGACAACAATAAAAAAATAAAGTAAATTGTAACAGGGGACAAAGATGAATGTTTCACAGAGACAAAGGGGTCAGTTAAATAAGAGGATATAACATTTGTAAGTACTTATATATCCAACATAGGAATACCTACATATATAAAGCAAATATTAACAGATCTAGAAGGAGAAATAGACTGAAATACAATAATAGTAGAGGATTTTAATATCCTATTTACATCAATGAATACATCATCCATACAGAAAATCAATAAGGAAACATCAATACTAAACAATACATTGGGGCAGAGAACTTAACAGATACATATGGAACATTTCATTCAAAAGGAACAGAACACATTCTTCTCAAGGGCACATGGAACATTTACTAGAACAAGTCAATGTTAGGCCACAAAACATATCTTGGTAAATTTAAGAGGATTAAAAACATAATAAGCATCTTTTCCAACCACAAAACTATGAAACAATAAATTAACTACGTGAAGAAAGCTGGAAAATTAAAAAATATGTATAGATTAAACATGTTACTGAACAACCAATGGGTCAAAGGAGAAATCAAAAAACAAAAAGTAAATTGAGCCAAATGAAAATGGAAAAGGAACATAACAAAACTGGGGGATGCAGCAAGAGCAGTTCTTAAAGGAAGATTATAACGATAATGCCTTTCTCAAGGAACAAGAAAACTCTCAAATAAACAACTTTATACCTCAAGGAACTAGAAAAAACAGTCTCCAAAGTTAACAGAAGAAAGGAGATAACAAAGATTAGAGCAAATGAAACAGAGACAAAAGACAATAGAGATCAATGATACTAAGTGCTAGTTCTTTGAAAAGGTAAGCAAAATCAACAAGCCTTTAACTAGATTCACCAAGAAAAAAGAGACAGGACTCAAATAAAAAAAATAAATAAAAGAGATGTTATAACTGATACCACAGAAATATAGAAGATAATAAGACTGCTATGAACAATTATATGCCAACATATAAATTCCTAGGAAAAATCAACCTACCAAGACTGAATCATGGTGAAAGGGAATATCTGAACAGAACAGTTACTAGTAAGAAGATAGTATCAGTATTCATAAACCTCCCAAAACGCAAAAGTCCAGAACCAGACGACTTCACTGGTGAATTTTATCAAACATTCAAAGAAGAATTAATAGCAATCTCTCTCAAACTTTTCCAAAACTGTGGAAGAGAAGGGAACTCTCCCAAAATTATTTTATGAAACCAGCATTACTCTTATATACAAACTAAACAAGGACAACACAAGAAAAGAAAACTACAGGTCAATATCCTTGGTGAATCTAGATGCAAAATTCCTCAACAAAATATTGGCAAACCAAGCTCAACCACATATTAAAAGGGTCATACAGCATAATCAAGTGGAGTTTATTCCAGAAATGTAAGGATGCTTCAACATCCACAAAGCAGTCTATGTGATATACCACATTAGCAAAATAAAGGATAAAAATCATATATATGATCATCTCAATAGATGCGCACAAATTATTTTTTAAAATGTTACATCCATTTATGATAAAAACTCTCAACAAAATTAGTATAGAGGGAACATACTTTAACACAAAAATGGCTGACAAGCCTGCAGCTAACATCATACTCAATGGTGAAGAGCTGAAAGCATTTCTTCTAAGAGCAGGAACAATGCAAGAATGCCCAATCTTGTTACTTCTACTCAACATAATATTGGAAATACGAGCCAGAGAAATTAAGCAAGAAAAAGAAATAAATGGCATCCAAAATGGAAAAGAAGAAGTAAAATGTTCATAACTTGCAGATGACATATTATATATAGAAAACCCTAAAAAAGATTTTCAAAAACCAGTAAGAACAAATAAACAAATTCAGTCAAATTGCAAGATACAAAATCAATGCACAAAAATCTGTTGCACTCTTTTACACTAATAAACTAACAGGAAGAAATAAAAAAGTAATTCCACTTACAATTTCATAAAAAAATAATATATCTAGAAATAAACATAACCAAAGATATTGAAAACTATAAGACATTAATAAAATAAACCGAGGAAGACAGAAATAAATGGCAAGATATTCTGTGCTTTTGCATTGAAAGAATCAATATTGTTAAAATGGGCTGGAGAGAAGCATTCCAAGTCATGAAAGGCAAGGGCCTACATCCAAGAACACTCTATCCAGCAAAGCTATAATTTAGAATGGAAGGGCAGATAAAGTGCTTCTCAGATAAGGTCAAGTTCAACGAGTTCATCATCACCCAGCCTTTATTATATGAAATGTTAAAGGGATTTATATAAGGCATGGAGGAATATCAACGGGGGAGTGGTAGGGGGAGAGGGGGGAAAAGGTGCAGAGAATAAGTAGCATAAATGGTGGATAGAAAATAGACAGAGGGAGGTTAAGAATAGTATAGGAAATGTAGAAGACAAAGAACTTATGTGTATGACCCATGGACAAAAACTAAAGGGCGGGGAATGGGGAGGTGGGGGTGGAGGGGAAGAAAGGGGGAAAAATGGGACAACTGTAATAGCATAATCAATAAAATATATTAAAAAATAAATAAATAAAGTTAACACACACTTAAAACAAACAAAAAAATGTCCATAATATGCAAAGCAAACTATAGATCCAATGCAATTTCTAACAAATTCTAATGCCATTAAAAAATGCAACAAGTAATCTTACCATTTGTGTGGAATGACAAAAATCCCCAATAACGAAAGCAATCTTGAAAAAGAAGAACAAAGCTAAAGGTGTCATGCTCCCTGATTTCAAACCATATTACAAATCTATGGTAATTAAAACAGCCTGATTTGGGCATAAAAATGGACACGTAGATTGATAAAACAGAATGGAAAGTCCAGAAATAAGCCCACACATGTACAATCTATTACTTCATAATAAAGGAGCCAAGAATATACCATGGGGAATGCAGACAGTCTCTTTATGTTGGAAAAACTGGTCAGCCACATGTAAAAGAATGGAAATGGACTACTATCTTATACCATACACAAAAATCAACTCAAAATACATTTAAGATTTGAACACAAACCAAAACCATAAACCTCCTAGAAGAAGAACTAAGTGGAAGCTCCTTGAATGGGTCTTGGCAATGATTCTTTGAAGCGGACAGCAAAAGCAAAAGCAACAAGAGCAAAAATAAATAAGTGGGACTATATCATACTACACAGCTTCTGCACAACAAAGAAAACCATCAACAAAACGAAAAGATGACCTACTAAATGGGAGAAAATATTTGCAAATTGTCTATCTGAAAGGGGTTAATATTCAAAAATGTATAAAGAATTCAAACAAGTCAATAGCAAAAGTACAAACAGTCTGGTAGAAAATGGGCAGAAGATTTTAATAAACATTTTTCCAAAGAAGACATACAGGTAGCCAACAGGTACATGAAACGACACTCAATATCATTAATCATCAGGGAAATGCAAATCAAAACTACAGGTTATCACCGCACACCTGTAGAGTGGCTATTATCAGAAACACAAGACATAGTAAGAGTTGAAAAGGATATGGAGGAAAGGGAACGCTTGTGCACTGTTGATGGGAATGTAAACTGGTACAGCCACTGTGGAAAACAGTATGGAAATTAGAGAAAAAATTTAAAAGTACGACTACCACATTTTCCAGTATTTCCACTTTTGAATATTTACCTAAGGAAAATAAAAACACTAATTCGAAAAGATTTATGTGCTCCCATGTTCATAGCAGCGTTATTTATAACCACCAACCTGTGAAAACAACCTAAGTGTCCGTTGATGGAAGGATGAATAAAAATGTGTGTATGTGCATGTATATGCACCTACCTATATGACACTATGCTAAACACAGGCTATATGATCTCACTAGTATATGGAATAAAAAAAATTAAACTCATAGATTCAGAAAACAGGTTAGTAGTTACCAGAGGCAAGGAGTTGGGGTGGGGGAAATGGATGAAAGCATATAAATTTATTTTTAAAAATATGCGTTTAGTGTAGTTTATGGATAGGTAGAGGTTAGGAAGAATTTGGAATATGCTTGAAAAGTAAAATTAACAAAGATTATTTTCTCCTAGAGAATTTTTTGGTTTTAAGCCTGGAGATGAGATTAGAGAAAGTCTGTCAGTTGGGAGAGTTGTTTTTCTCTAATTTGTATTTGGCAGGGTTAATTATATGACAATATTTTGATCATTATGAAGGCAAGAAAGAAGGAGGTAAACAGAATGCACAATGCCTATCAAGAATTTTTAAGAAATTTCCAGAAAAGTATTATTTGCAATTTCACCATTTATTTATGATATTAATATTCTCAAAAGAATTTGTGAAAGAAAGAGAAGTGCTCTGTATAAATCTACAAAGTGAGGAGCCAAAAATGTAAAGGGATCCAAGTCCACTGGGGTTACAAACGTTTTTGTAATTTGACTTTGGTGACTGGAAAGAAGAGAACAGCTCAAAGGAACAGCAACAGATATTGATGTGAGGAGTTATGACAAGATTCAAACAGCAAAAAGGCTCACAGATTTTGGAAAAGATGAATAATAGGCTAGAATTACAGCATTAGATTTCTAGTACATCATTTTGGGAAATACATGGTACAAGTTGTAGACAGTTACTGATCTACCAATAGTTTGGGGGTACAATCTCCTTACTTCATCATCTTTAAATTAGCCTTTGAAATCACATATTATTGTATTTATGTATATGTGATCCGCATGGTGCTTATATAATTTCAACTTCCTAGTTCAGATTTTCTTTATTGCACATTGTTGCATTTTTAAAAAAGTTTTATTATTAATCTCTAAGCAAAATGAGTACTTTACCATGTCTGGAAGAAAGAAATTTCATTTTGGCTGCTTCTATTTATGGTGTACTAGTGAAAGCCAGGAGAGACAAAAACCTGACAACCGGGAAACAAGAGAAAATGTAACTTGAAGAATAATTCCAATTTTCTGCTCAGCAGTGGCTAATGCTATTCTCTTGGTGTTTATTACTTCCATCAACTCAATTTGGCTGATCCCTAGGGTGCCTACTCTTTGCCCAATAATACCTGCAGCTTGTTTTTACCTTTCACCTATGTGCTTTCTTGGCTGTTTCTCATTTGGGGTAAGTTTTCAGCACTGCAATACCAAGGATAATGAATGAAGAAAGAAAACAGACTAAAACTATAATAGAAGGAAGGAGACAAAAAGCCTATAGGGATTCTAATAGTTATATACATACTCTTTTTATTTTCAGCAGAAAAAGTAAGTATTCATAATGACTAGGGTCTGGACATAGATTTTTCTTTAAAGTATTTCTTACTAGATATACAACCTTTTTTTTTACTTATATATTTTATTGTATTTTTTCCATTACCATTTATTCCCCTTACACTCCCTTCCCTCTACAATCACCACACCGTCATCCTTGTCCACGAGTCCTTTCTTTCCTTTTTGCTCAATCCTTCCACCCTCTTGTTTTTTGAGAGATAGTTGCATAATCTCAATGAGAGGTTCGAGAGCCAGGAAATGAGTATTTTCTGAATAAATACATCGTAGGAATGTAAATCTTTAGGCAGTCTCCCAAGAGAAGTCTAACGCTATGACTGTTTGTGACATACCGGTTTCTAACAAGTCAGTACAGAGCCTTCTTTATCTCTTTGTTATCTTCCCTCCTGAGTTCCATATTCCTGGGATGTGGAGTAATCACTAGAAGCATTTTATTTTGGCATCAGGATTATTTTCTATGGCAGTAAAATTTTTTAACAATCCAATTAACAATGAGTGAAGGTTCTGAATAAACATTTCTCCAAAAAGGACATCCAGATGGCCAATAGACATATGAAAAGATACTTAACTAATGATCAGAGAGATGCAATTTAAACCATCATGAGATATCACTTCACACCTGTCAGAATGGCTATCACAAATAAATCAACAAACAACAAGTGTTGGCAAGAATGTGGAGAAAAAGGAACCCTCCAACACTGTTGGTGGGAATACAGATTGGTCCAGCCACTGTGGAAAGCAGTATGGAGATACCACAAAAATGGAACTGCCTTATGACTCAGCAATTCTACTTCTGGGAATATATCCAAAGAAACCCAAACACTGATTCAAAAGAGTATATGCACCCCCATGTTCATTGCAGCATTATTTACAATAGCCACAATTTGAAAGCAGCCCAAGTGTCCATCAGTGGATAAGTGGTGGTTCATTTACACAATGGAATACTACTTGCCCTAAAAAAAAAAAAAAAAAAAGGTTTTACCCTTTGCAACAGCATGGATAGACCTGGAAAGCATTATGCTAAGTGAAATAAGCCAGTCAGAGAAAGACAAATACTATATGATTTCACTCATAGGTTGAATCTCATGAACAAAATAAACTACCAAACAATACAGAAACAGACTCATAGGTAAGGAACAGACTGACGCATGTCAGAGGGGAAATAGGTGAAATAGGGGCTGTTATTTTATGTTATGTGGGGCTCGGTTAAATAGGTGGAGGGATTAAGCAAATACAAACAAAACTCATACACACAGACTTCGGTATACTGGCCATCAGAGGAAAAGGGATGAGGGAGGGAAGCAGAGGTAACAGACCGGATAAATGGTGATGGAAAGAGACTTGAACTGGGGTGGTGAGCACACAATACGATACACAGATGCTGTATTACAGAATTGCATGCCTGAAACCTATATAATTTTATTAACCAATGTCACCTCAATGACTTCAATAAAGAGAAAAAAA
>PVJI01019611.1:0-30679 GCA_004026765.1 Micronycteris hirsuta | reverse complement strand
GTCCGTCCGTCCGTCCATCCATCCATCCATCCATCCATCCATCCAGCATGTCTGGGTCCCACCCCAGTGTATTACAGCATCCCCTGGACACTCACCCTCTCACCCCCACACACTAACCTGCACTACAGGTCAGGTGTGTCTCTTGCAGACAATGGAGCAGGAGTAACTGGGACCAGGGATATGTAATATCACTCTGTTGTATGGGAGGTGCTCCCACCCACCCAATACAACTTAGGATGCCTACGATTTGCTATTTTCTTTATGGCCCCCACAAAGCCCTTTCTTCTTGGGACAGAGGCTGAGAATCCCAGCCTGTCCCCAGGACCTCTTCTAATTTTTTGTCAGGACAGGACTGAACTGCTATGCAATCAGAAGGGCCTGAGAAGGGGCAGCAGGGACATCTATGCCAACAGCTGCCTGGTGTCCTGACCTAAACTTGGGGGGGCTCTTCAACCTGAGACATGTGGCACAACCCGAGTTTTGTCTTCTATAATGAGTCTTCTTTAGATTCTGCTAATGGTAGCATTTCCAGCATGGCTACCTGCACTCCAGGGGAGCTGCTAATGGGAAAATCTGTGACTCTCCTCCTTCCTGCTCCCTCATGACTCCCTCCAGCAGGACACACGCTCTAATGAAAACTCAGCCAGCAGCAGGTGGATCTTATTCACTTACACACGTAAAGAAATTGCTCTTCTCCATAATTCTCTTACAGGAGCCCTGACTGGGTTTGAAAAAACACCTAATGAGGCCAACGTGGTGTTTAACAGTAGGCACGAAATAAGGAGAGGCAGCTCAGTTGCTCGGAACAGTGAGAAGGAAGATGAGAGTGAAGCCTAAAATGAGGAAGAAAAATGATCTACAAAATGGAGAGAGGCCCCTGGGGTGGGCTAGGCAATGCTGGAATATGCAGTAAAAGTAACAGTGAGCATTTGTATAGTCTGTGTGCTGTGTATTCACTCACGTAGATCTAATAACAGCCCAGTGCGGCGGACTGTGTTATTATTCCCACTTTACAGCTGAGCAATGGATGCACAGAGCAGTGAAGCCACTTGCCCACAGTCACACAGCTAGTGAGTGCTGGAGCTGGGCTTCTGGCCAAGCCACTTGGGTTCTGGAGATCATGTGACTGGCTTTTGGCGTGGGAACTGGAGAGGAGGTGAGTCTCGTTCTGGGGAGCATGAGGCAGCAGGCAAAGGGAGCAGAGAACATGCAGGAGCCTGGAAGCCTCGGTAGCCCTGAACTTGCAAAAATCTTCAGAATGGAAATGAGAGGTTGAGGCCGTCCCATGAGATGCTTACAAAGGCCCAGAGAGGTGGTTTATGTCCAATAATAATGATGATGATAAAATCATCTACACTCAGTGGGCTCATGTTATAAGCTAGGGGTTCCATATTTAATATCTCATCAAATCTACAGTATGCCCCTATGAGGTAGGGGCAATTGCAACTCCATTTTATAAAAATGGGAAATGAGGCTGAGAGTGACCCGCCCCAGGTCTCACAGCTAGTTGGTGGCAGAACCAGGAGAGTCGTCCTGGCCTGTGTGCCACCAAACCCCTGGGCCCCACGCTGCTGCCCCCGGCCACCCTGAGGGGTGTGGCTGGTTGCATACCTAGCAGCAGAGCCTGCTGAGCCTGCGTCCTCTCCTGCTCCCCCTGGAGCTCTTGCCGGACCTTTTCCTCCAAGGCCTGGAGCTCCAGCTGGTGTGCCTGGTGCTGCACCTGGAGGCTGTGGCTGGATTCCTTTTTCAAGAGCTCTTCTGTGGCCTGTGGAAAAAGCGGAAGGAAGGAGGCATAAAAGTAGGCACAGAGGGGGATATCTGTCCCCTCTGCCAAGCTCCTCTTCTGCGCTGGGGCCCATCTGAGCACCCGCTGCTCCCCGGTGAAGGGCTTATCAGCCTCCTCCCCAACCTGTACAGGATGGCAGTGGTGGCCTGGCCACAGCAGCCATTTTGTGAACATGACCCCGGTCCACAGCTGACTGGGCCACAGTGGACCCTTCTTCCAAGCTGGACCATCCCTGGGGATTTGTTGTTAGGAGATGGGAAGAGATAGAACAAGAAAGGGAGAAACAGATAGACACCGACTACACCCCTTCACATTGAACACGTTCAGGAGAACAGCCCTGCCGGTACCTTGATGTCAGGGCTTCCTACCTTCAGGACTGCAGTTTAACTGTGTTGTGTTAAGACACCAAGGTTGTGGTAATTTGTTACAGTGGCAATAGGAAACTAATAGAGTTTCTTTCTTTTCCTGTCTTTCTCCCCACCCCCTCCCCCCCCCCGCAAAAGAGAGTTCCAGTTAGTATATAATCCCACTTTTGAAATGAGCAAACTGAGGCTGGGAGAGATCAATTTGCTTTTCCAAGGTCACACAGAAAAGATGCAGAAATCATCAACCCCTCCTCCCTCTTTTTTTCTTAAACAGTGGAGAAGCAGGGCTCAGAAAGGAGAAGTGAACTGCTGACTGAAGACAGTCACGGTGGGGGCCGCATGGTGACCCAGGGGCCGCACCGTCCGGGGCACAAGCCTTTCCACTCCCTCATGCAACCTCTGGGAACAGTGAGAATGGGATTTCGCCAAACGCATGAGGCCCCCCTAGGGGAGGACAAAGATGGCCTTGAGCCTGGGGCAGCTGACTGAGTGCCGCAGCGCCTTGCCTCGCCTCCTGAGAAAGTCGAAGGTAGAAGGCAAAAATGAACTGTGTTCAAACCTCCCTGTTGGAGGGAGGGCCTGACCCTCGCCACAGCTTTCCAAGCCTTTCAGAAGGTCTTTTCTGCTGAACTGGCCTTTCTCAACTCTGGGCTGCCCTCCCCCTTTTTAGCTGCTGGGTTGAGCCTGAACCCCCAGCATGCATTGTGCCCAGCATGGCCCAAGTTAGGAAAGAAAACTATTCTTATGTTATCCAGGTCACAAGCAGGTCAGGAATACAGGACAAGAAACCCAACAGACCTAAGCCTGAATCCTTGCTTTGTCGCTTCCTAGTTGTGTGACCTGGAGTACGCGACTGAACCTGAGCCTCTTTCCTCACCTGGAAAAGGGAATATGATAATAATGACCTTGGAAGATGATTGTAGCGGTTGGGATGATGTACGAGAGGCACCTCGTAAACTGTGTGGTCGGGGCTCAGTCACTGGTGGACTTCATAATCAGCTTACCTTGAGTTCCTGATTTTTAGCCTTCTCAAGCAGGCGGAGGGCTCGCTGGTGGGACGCCTTGAGCTGGGCCCACCCAGCCTGGTTCTGCCGGACGGTCTCCTGGAGCTGGCGCTGCAGCTTCTCCCTCTCCTGGTCCGGGAGCCGCCAGAGCTCCTGCAGGTCCTGCCTGTAGTTGCTGGCGCACTGCTCCAGGGCCTGCTGCATCTGCGACACCTGCCCGTCGGGCAGCCTGCCCTCAGCTGAGTCCCTTCCCCCTCCTGGATCGCCTTGAAAGAAGCTTTCTGAACGTCTGCTCAAGCCAGCTGAGCCTCCTCTGTCTGTGGGAGCTCTTAGGGGCGAGAACCTCAAGTTGGAAGAATCTGGGGACTGTCAGGCCTCCTGGGGCCATGGATGCTGGGCAAGAGCAGAGCGGGACTAGGACACAGACCACCCCAGAGAGATCAAGAGGGTAGCAGAGTACCCCCAAGAGGCCCACATGGCCTCCCTCCACTCCTTTAGGTGCTTGCTCAGTTCTGCTTCTTACTGAAGCCTCCCGGGGAAAGTCCATTTGATATTATACCCCTCCCTCATCACCAGCCAGCCCCCCAACCCCCTTCACGCTGCTGTTTTTCCTTTTTCCTGAGCCCTTCTCATCTGCTCATATATTATGGGCTTTACTTATTTCTTATGTCTATTATTTAGGTCTGCACCCACCTTCTCTTGCTAAAATATAGGCACTTTAAGGTAGGACTTTTTTCTGGTTTGCTCACAGATAAACCCCGCGCACCTAGAAGTATTCCTGGCTCACAATGGGTGCTCACGAGCCACACAGGTGTAGAAGGAATGAATAAATAGAACTAAGAACCTTGCCCTGGGCCTAGCATGCCCGCCACAGCGTGGATGTGAGTCGGGCCCCACACGCGTGTCCAAGGCTGTCGGCAAGGATGAGGAGGAGGCGGCAGGTCTCGCTCGGCACAGGGCACATCCCCGCCATGGCCGTTCTCCTACCTGGGCTTGCAGTCTGGCCTTCTGGCTCTGCCACTCCTTCTGCAGACGCTGGATTTCAGGGGCCGTCTCCTTCCGCAGAGAGCCCAGCGGAAACTGTGGGCCCCCTCCTTCCTCCAGCGGCACCGCAATCCTTTGGTGACACGGAGGCCAAAATCACAAAAGGTCCGAGGCTAGAGATGGTACGCCCACCCCGGCAACATCTTGACTACTCGGGCTGAGGGAGTTCCCGTGGCAGTTGGTGGAGTGAAAAACATCTTCTCTGGATTAAAAAGAGCCTGATGTACAAACTCAAAGTGTTATCACCCGTGGGACACAGTCAGGACACAGCTGCACCCTCCTGATAGCTGTTTTGTGGGAGCTTAATACATGATGGTCGCCTGACAGGGTGACAGAGCTCAGTCACGTGTGCAGGGTCCTTGGGGGCTCTGCAGGAAGAGCTCTCCATGGTCTAATTTCACAGCTCTTCTTGCTTATGAAAAAACCCAACAATAATGCTTCATGTGAATCCAGTACTTTACACCTTTCAAAGCATGCTCTTAACTTTTACCAGCTACCCCCAAGTAAATGCAGGGGGATAATAAATAGGCCTTTACAATGTAGCAGGAATGGAAGATGATGGTTTAAAGCTGCAGTGATTTCTGCATTCTAGAACAGATGCCCACAAATGTCTTTGGAGAGACCTTCCAATCCCCAGTTCTGAACTTGGGAACCAGCTGAGAAATTCAAATGTAACTGTTGGAGGTTGCAGTGTTAAGTATTTACCCCGTTTAATCATGGAAAAGGGTGCCACAGGGTGGACGTCTCAGGGCAGAGGTTGCTGAAATGTAAATGGTGTTTTGCTTCATCTGGCAAGGACACAGGCCAGGGGACCAGAGCTTAGGGGGCAGGGCGCTGGATAAAGGAAGAAAGGCCCCGAGAAGGGGGTGGACCTACTTGACGGAGGCTCAGCAACATGAGCCCAGGCTGGGGGCTAAGGGACCTCTGAAAGGACAGGAAGGATGCCGGGAGCAGCCCGGCAACATGGTTAAAAGCTTGCACGCTAGAGCCAGACTGCTCAAGTTCAAATTCGAGCTCTACTGCTTACCAGTTATGTGACCTTGGGCAAGGCCTTTAAGCTGTCTGGGCCTGAGTTCCTCCTCTCTAGGACAGTTACGTCTTCCCGATGAGTCGTCCCTTTACCTTCATGAAATGCCCCCTTTAAAATCTCAGTAATATTCTTTGTTCCAAAGCCTACTCTGCTGTTAGTCTAGCCACATTACTTTCCCTACATTTGCTGTTGGCCTGGCACAACTCTTTCCACCATTTACATTCCAGCAACTTCTGCCCTGAGACGTCCGCCCCGTGGCACCCTTTTCCATGGTTAAACGGGGTAAATACTTAACATTGCAACCTCCAACAGTTACATTTGAATTTCTCAGCTGGTTCACAAGGTCACCAACTTATCACAGTCTACGTGGTGTTAATATGGTACCTCTTCCTGTACAATGTAAATCCCGTGCGAAGTGGAATTCCTGCAGTCCCACCCTGGCTCTGGGCTGGCACGGCCATGCGTTGTCCAACTACTGCGCGTGCGTCGCGAGCCCCAGAGCACGATGCTAGTGTTGCTATTATCATTCTCAAGCAGTTCGGTGTCTTTTAAAGAAATTAAGAGGAGAAACAGTAGTCTTTTATATTTACTTACACATTTACCATTTCTGATGCTCTTTATTTTGGCCTATAGATATAAGATTAAATCTGGTGTGATTTCCTTTCAGCATGTATTGTGTTGCAGGTTGGCTGGTGAAAAGTTATCTTGGCTTTTATGTACCTGGAAATGTTGTTATTTCACTCCTGTTTCTGAAGGATATTTGCAATGACCCCATTCCATTGTCCCCAATTCCCTCACATCCTAAGGAGCCCATCCTATCCAGCACAAAGCAAGTCACAGCTGACCCTCCTGACTTCCCCCTTCCCCACCCATTCAAACTGATTCTGCCTCAGTCAGTGTGGCCCACTTGGTTAGAGCATCCTCCTGTAATTCAAAAGGTCGCAGGTTTGATTCCTGGTCAGGGCACATGCCTCAGTTGCAGGATTGGTCCCCTGTCGGGGCACGTACGAGAGGCAACCCATTGATGTTTCTATCCCCCTCTCTGTCTCTTCCCCTCTCTCTAAAATCAATAAGCACGTCCTTGGGTGAGGATTAAAATAAACAAAAACAAAAAAACCACTGATCCTGACTTGCTCTCCCCTACTTTAAGTCAACAGCCAATGGAAAAGCCACCTCCCTTTTAGCCAACATGACAAGAAGCCCAGTTTTGTCACCATCATCCCTCAAGGGGGCAACTACTGACTATGCAACCCACCCCCAAAGGAACCACTGCATTGGTTTCGTCCTGCAGTCCCTGACTTTAGATCTCAGACGACTTTCTCTTCCTTCCCCCCACTACTTGGCTCTTCAACCCTCACCAAAACCCTGTGTGAGCAACCTCCAGAGCCCCATATCCTCATTTGCTTCTATAGTTGAGGACGCCCCGTCACCAATATAGCCACCATGGGAGAAAAAGCATGGCTGTTGTAATCACCCCCCTGCTACTGGTCTGCCCAGCATCCTCTCCCTGGGAAAGTCTTTCCATAGTGGTCCTGTTTAGTCCATGGGGTTTGGGTACAGCTAACTCTGCCCCCATTCCCAGCTGGCCCCAGGGAAGGACATGTGACACATGCCTGCCAATCAGAGCACTCTATCTGCTAAACCAGAATGATTGGCTGAGGAATGGACGTGTGACGCAAGCGGGGCTCCTTAAAGACCTCTTTGAAATTGCTGTTGATATTTTCAGGAAAAAGATTCTTTCTTTCCCTCTGGAATTGTGAGTTCTAAACAGGACGATGTTTGTGGCTGCCACTGGTAAAGTGGTGGTTTCAGGAGTTCCCCAGAAGCCATGACTCCAGAGGCTGTCCTCTTTAACTGGTGTCCTTAATGCCTAGGGACTCTAACACAGAATCTGGAGGATGCTCTGGGAGTCTCGTTAGCTGGAGTGTTCATTCGGCTAGAGGTTGCCTGATATGACCATTGATGGGTTTATGGGTGTAGATTCTGCTCCCCAGGGCTACGGTCTGAATGTTTGTGGTCCTTCAAAATTTATATATTTTAATCTACTGTCCAAAGAGATGGAGGCTTTAAAAAGTGATTGGGTCATGAAATGGAGCCCTCATGATGGGATTAGTCTTCTTATAGGAAGAAACATGAGAGAGACACCTCTCTCTCTCTCCCCCTGCCATGTGAGGACACAGAAAGAGGACAGCCATCGGCAAGCCAGGAAGAGAATTTTCACTAGGAGATGAACAGGCCCACAACTTGATCTTGGGCTTTCCAGCCTCCAGAACTGTGAGAAATCAATTTGTGTTGTTTAGGCCACCCAGTCTATGGTATTTTGTTACAGCAGCTCGAGCTGACTAAGACATGTAAAGAGCACATTCTTCTTTGCACAGTGATATTAGCTTCGGCCATGCGACTTGCTTTGGCCAGTGGAATATGGATAGAAACAAGAGCATACATGCTGAGTGTGGGCTTCAAGAGGCATTGCATATTTCCATCAGCCCTTTGAGCTTCTTCCCATTGCCATGACAACAACGTGCCCTGGTCAGGGACTAACCCTTTAGCCTCCGTCCCAGAGTGAGAATGCCTGTGGAGCCGATGACCTTTACTCATGGTCTGGGGCAGGCAATTATACCTGACCCTCAGCCAGGAGCCCTGCTCACATAAGCCCAACAGAGCTTGGCAGAGCCAAGAATCAAGGTGGCTGGCCTATGAGCTACAAATCACTGATATTTTGGAAATGCTTGTTATAGCAGCAAAAGGTGACTAGTACAGGCGATAGAGATAGGGGATATCGCCCTGGTGACAAAGCCCCCTCACCTCCCCTAGTTAAAGAATGCTTGGAAGGACAGGGAGCAGAGGTTTGGGGCCAGTACAAGTTTGAGTTTTGGTCAGGTTTACTAACATTTTTGAATTCCAGATTCTTAATCTATAAAATGGCCTTTCTGGGTTGGTATGACAAGTACATACGACAGTTTAGGGAAAGCCCATAGCTGTGCTGAAAACACAACAAGACATGCCTGTTCCCTCCTTAAGCATGATGCAAGGGGCAGCGAGGATTCCTTGAGGACAGAATGAATGAACGAGCAAATCCTTCCCAATCTGAGTCCTCACTCGTGGGAGCCCTCAGAAGTGTGCACGTTCCCCGTACCTGTCCTCTTCATCACTGCTGGCTCCTTCTTTAGCTGCTTCCTGACCTTCACACTCTTCTCTGGGCAGGGTCTGAGAAGGCTCATTCAGCGTCAAGCACGGATGCTAATGCAAAAACAGTCGCAAGATGAGACTAAGTACAGTCCCTGATCCAAGCTGGGGCTTATCAATGCAGAGAGCAGAGGAGAAAGAGCCCCAGCAATCCAGGCCTGGAGCACGGCTCACAAGCCCGGGAGACAAGGCCGAGATGGGTCAGCACCTAGCTCAGTGGCTTGACTTAGGAGCTGTATCAGGTCCTCGTATCCTGCTTTCCAGGCAACCGAGCATTTCATAGGCTGACGAGACTAAGACACAGAGTGTAAGGAATATGTCCAGGGTCCCCCCATCAGTGAGGAGTGGAAATAGGACGTGCCATCAGGCACTCGGACCCTGGGGCCTGGGTGCCCGTGCCCTCGTGATGAACTCTGTGTATGACCCACAGAGCGCGAGCCGTGCCGGGCCTGCTTCGCAGCTGTGGCGGGGATCAGAGAAGGGTGCTGGTGACAGCCACTGCTCATTATGGTCACACCCATTATACAGGTGGCAGTCTGTGACATCTCATTACAAACATCAGAAAACAGGGCACCCGCTGAGAGAAGTGGGGCGTGGTGGGAAGAGAATATGGAAACTGTGAGTTAACACTGAGGCTTTGGGATTTTCTATGAATTGAACTTGTTTACGTCATTCTCCCCTTTGCACAGAGATATGGAGGTGAGAAAGACTTTCTTAATTTGATTTTGCTACTTGTCAGGGTAACTTCTCTCCAGGAAAACAGTGGAGTAAGACAGACTAGGGACAGATTTCGTTGTTCACAGTGGCTCCCCCGCCCCCAGTTGCAGGGCCCAGCGAGTTTGGTTCAGGGCTGTGCACTCTCAGAACTGAGGTTCCTGACCAGCTTATAACCTTGATGTGGATCTGAGGCTAAAAAGCATTTTTGGCATTAAAAGTATGTCAGAGATCTCTGATTCCTAGAAACCCAGGAGCAAATATCATAGCCTAGGCAAAGCAGCTTTGGGAGACACGGTTATAAACATATGTTTGGTATAATACAGAAAAAGTTGCACCATACATGTGGACCCACCACCACCAAAAACCAGAACAGCATAATACTACAATGTAAATAAGCAAATGATGATTAAAGTTAATTAGCTTCAGGTTTCAAAGGGAAGACTGAAGGTTATAAGGACACTTCAGTAAATAGAAAGCATGAAATACGTTGGTCAAAATAAAATGGTACCAGTAATCACAAAACATGTGAACTGGCTCATTTCTTTTATCATGGATAGCTATCCTGATAAAAGAATTGTTCATTAAAACACTCTAATAGCCCTGGTTGGGTGGCTCATCTGGTTGGACATTGTCTAGCAAACCAAAAGTTTGCTGGTTCGATTCCTGGTTGGGGCACATGCCTAGGCTGCAGATTCAGTCCCTGGTTGGGGCAAGTACAGAAGGTAACCGATTGATGTTTCTCTTTTGCATCGATGTTTTTTTCCCTCTTGTTCTACCTCCCTTGTCTTCTCTCTAAACGAAAATGAATAAAGTTTAACAAAAACACTCTAATAATTAACCCGTAGGCATCTAACAATACAACCTGAAAATATACAGCAAAATGTTCAAACCAATAGGAAAAAATGGGCAAATTCATAACTATCAGGGGAGATTTTAATACACTCCCCTCAGAAACTGATACATTGGGTAGACACAATGCACTAGCATATGGAAGATTTGGGCACAATTAATTAGCTAAAACTAAACAGCTAAAAAAAAAAAGCCTACTAATCACTGCTAACATTTCAATGGCGCTTAGGGGGTGCCAGGTCCTCCACTGTATGAGGGGGGCACTGTTGTCCCATTTCAAAGGTGACGAACAAAGGCAGGAGAGGATATGTAACCTGCCCAAGGTCACGCAGGGAACCTATCACAGAACTAGAATTCAAATATGTGTACTTTAACTACCAGCTGAGAATACACCTTTTTTCTATTACGTAGGGAACATTAAAAAAAACCCCAAACCTGACCCCACAGCAGGCTACCAAGCAATCTCAACAGAGTTCAAAGTGTTATCTGATGACAGCGCAATAAAATTAGAAAGCAAGAGAAAGCAGGTTTTAAAACAGGTAAAGTTCAAAACTCTGAACTACAGCTAAAGAGATACACTTAGTGGGAGACTTACAGCCTTCAATGTGTATGTAAAAAACATTTAAGAAGTTAGAAAAGGAATAACATAATAAACCTAAAGTAGAAGCAGAGAGATATGAAAGATAAAATTAAGGACATAGAAACAAACAGATCGGACCAACGCATTGGAAAGATAGCTTTTTGAAAAATGCATCAAACTGTTGGCAAACCTGGTCAGGGCAGGTGGGAGAAGGAACTTGAAGCAACATGAAAAATGGACAAAGATGTCATGTCGGTTATTACGAAGATGAAAAAGCTTTCAGATGGACTCCAAGCCACTGTGCAGACCTTGAAAGGGAATGGCTGAGCCACCTCATCGACCATCTCTAAAGGCCACCCGGGCAGGAGTCCAGAAACAGGAGAGGATGAAAGATGCTGTAAGAGCTGACGATGCACCTGGACCACCACCCTGACCCCCGGCTACGTCGCACTTGTCAATTTCCCTACAACAACTCATGGATGCCCGTGACTCTCTGAGGGGGCAGGAAGGACACCGCCGCCCTTGTGTTGCTGATGGGGATCAAGGACGGGAAAAGTTCAACCACTCGTCTCAGGTCTCATGGCCACGGGAAGGTGGCGCGAGGACCAGACCCCTGGACCCCCATCCTCGTCATTGGACCCCCATCCTCGTCATTCCGTGTCACCACTCTGGCACTTGGCTGTGCCGTGTTGGCACGATCGCCAGCTGCCAGAATCAGGACCTAACTGGGTGTGATTTCAAACCGTGTTGTCACAAACGTGCTGCCGAGAGGTGTCTGCACAACAGGCACTCAGAATCCGCCTGAGAGATGAAGGCTGTTTCCCACATCAGCGGGGAGGTGAACTCAGTGATCCTGGGTCTGTGCGCGTGTTTCCGGGCCCCAGGACACCAGAGACAGGGGGGTCCTTCCCAAAGAAGGAGATGAATCTCACCCTCCCCTCATCCCCCACAAGTAACTAAATGCCCCCGTGTTCTCCTAAATCATCCTCCAGCCAAGGCAAAGTTTTGAAGAAGTTCTTAATCTAACCTTTTAACTGTCAGGACTCAAAACGGACTCACAGTCTACTTGTCCAGTTGTCGCGGCCTGTGTCAGTTTACGTATGAGAAAGCGCTCAACTTCAGCCACAACATGCAGGACTGCGAGGTGCGGGAAGGATAAAGATGAATAAAACATAGTTCTTGATTTCAACAAACTTATGGTTCAGTAGGGGGACCAACAAGCCTTGTAAACGACACAAACAGTCCCCTCCTCTCTCTCCTACACTTGTTTACCTGTGTTTGGGATCAAAGTACATCATTCAGAAGGAGCCAGGGTGCCACTTAAATATTTCACAGATGGACTTGGCCACAGAGATCGAGAGTTGGCTGAAAGAGGGCTTTGAAGCCCACTGACACTTATTTCATTCTTCTCTGCTTGGATCCATCCCAGCGAGCTCCTCCCAGCGCCACCCCTGAAGCACCGTGGTTATATCCTGAGTTATCTGCCCCTAATCCACACTCTTGGGTTCCCCATTGGGCATTTTCTCAGGTTCAGCTCGGTACTCTCTCTAGTGTTAAAGTGATCTGAGTATAAACTGCGTTCAGAAAAATAAGTAGTTCTGCCTCTCTCCAGCCACCCACCGTAAAAGCCTCCTTCCTAACTCCTCCCAAGCACGCGGCTGATTATTTTCAACCTGTGTTTACACTAAGTCTTCATCTTTCATCTTTGAGGCAGTTAACCTCTTCCGGATTATTTTCATTTTAGAGAAACACCCACACCCAGGAAATCTGGAAGTGAATTTTCAAAGTCATTCTCAATCTTTCCAAGGCACATTATGCACATCTGAAAATAGAATGCCTAATGCAATGGAGTTTGGCGGAAATGATTCCAGGGGACGGTAATAGATACTGTAAAGTCACCCTACATTTACAGAATGTTTAATAGTTTTGAAAAGTGCCTTCGTGTGCTTTCTTCTGTCAATCACCACACGTCTCTGGGGAATGGGAGCGGGATTATCACTGCCACTTTACTAATGAGACACACTGTAGTGACATGGCTGACAGCATGGCCCTGGTGCTGCTCTTTGGGCCTCAGTTTCCCCGTATGTGAAACGAGGATAATACCAACACTTGCCGGACAGTGTTGTTGTGGGACTGTGTCTGGCTCATGGTCAGGGCCTTATCTGCATTGCCACAGGGAGTCATAAGGAAACCATACTCCGAGAGGGGCTTGGACTTGTCTGAGGTCCCCACGCAGGTGTGGGGTACAGCTGGGGTGGAATCCGTGCCCTAACCCTTAGCCTGGAGTGGTTGCCCTCCTACGCTGCCTTTCTGGGCTCCAGCAGATCTCAGCCTGTCTCAGCCTGGAACCTCCCCAAGGAACGGATCTCCAGGCAGGCTACCTTGTTCCGTGTTGGATGGCACTGGACCCCTCAACTTGCACCGCATGGAGCACAGCAGACCCCTGTGGCCTGATGACGCTCAGGGCGTCAGGTATTTAAGGGCTTAGGGATCCCTTGTGTGCTCACCCCCAGGCATTGACGCCCTAGGATTCATATGATCCTCCAGGTTTGGTACAGAGTGACGGCTGCGCAGCAAACCATACCGGGTCTCCCGTGAGCAGGGGACACTTCTCAGGTCAGGGAGAGCTTCCGCATGCCCCCGTCTCCCTTCCCACTAGCCTCAGGGTTTTCACTGTGGGACCTTTCACTGTGCTCCTCCCCGCTGCCATGTCCCTTCTTGGTGAAGTCACATGCAACCTCAGTATCCAGGCAGGTGGCAGCAGATGTCACTGCGAAACTCCTGGATTCTCTGGGCAGAGACCTCCCTCTCCCCCACTAGCTGCACAAGCTGCTTCTTGTCATTATTACAGCACTTCTCACACAGCGTGTTAAGTACACAGTGACTTCGCCCATTTGAAATGGAGCTCTCCAAGGGCCAGGCCCAGCCCCGGTCACCCAGTGCTCAGCTGGGTGCCTTGTGGAGTAACAGCCCTCACGTACTTGTCGAGGCGAAATGACTTGGAGAATAATTAGCACAAACGACTCTCTTTTTTGGGGGGAGCAGATGCAAGCAAGGAAATCTGTGAAACATTCTTTGCCCCCAGTTCAGTGTGACCCTGGCACCAGGAGAGTCTTCTGGAAAAAAGTTTCCCTTTGCAATGACCAAGCCTAAACTGGCTTTCTGGAAACCGGTGAATGAAGCTTTGATGCTAAGGGACTCAAGGAGACCCAATAGAAGAGACCAGGACAAAAGGTTCAGGAAAGTCCCAGATAACTTGGGTGGGGACAGAGACACGCCCGGCTTTGGCAGCCTTCCCGTGGCCCATTCTGAGAGCGGAGTGAAAAGTTGGCTCTCAGTTGGCATTATTATTTATATTTCTTTGACTCCCTGAAATGCTTTGGCAGAACAGCTAAGGGTCTAAATTAAAACCCCCGAGGCCTGAACAAGCTTAAATTTACAGCGCCCAATCCAGGGAGCATGTCACTGGAGAAGCTGGCCCTTTACAAACTGTTTTGAGATCCGCATGTCCTCCCCCAGGTCAGCCAAGGATTGTTCAGGTCCCACTGAGCCTCCTCCTTTCAGACTGACCTGCCCCTTGCAATGCCCCATGCTGTGCTGTGGCAGTGGGCTGCTCACACACCACCCAGGTGACCCTGGGACTCCTGCAGGACTTTGTATCTCCCGGGTCTAGGCAAGGCTTCGACTCACTAGGCTGGCCTATATACTAGCTGGCTTGCCACCAATATGGAACTAAATCACAAACATTCTCTAATTGGCTAAGCTCAGGAAGTTTTGTGCCTCAGCGTTGGCCAGGCCGTGGGGCAACGGCACCATGGGAGGCAGTGTGGCGTGTCTATCACAGCGAAAATGCACCGACTGCCCCTGGAGGCAACAGCAGATAATATGGAGTGTCAGCTGTAACTGAAAAAGAAAAAGATGCACGGGCATTGGGCCCAGCGAGGTCTACAATGGGAAGAATTAGCATCTATTGAGCATTTACACGTATGCAGTGCTGTTCCCAGTACTGCACACATTTAATTCATTCGGTCCTCGGAAAACCCATGGAGGCAGGTGGTATCGCTGTCCCCGTCGTACAGATGAAGCGGCTCCAGCAAGGAGACTTCAGATCCTTTGTCCGAGAGTCTCCCGCCAGGAAGAACACGGGCATCTAGTTCGGAATGAGCTTGCTTAGCCACCGTACTACACCACAACCCTCTACAGTTCTGTATTATCTATTATTGCTGCAGTGTTACCTGTAATAGGGAACCCTCAATGTCCATCAACAGGGAAGGCTAAACATATTATAGTTTTTCTGTTCAAAGGAATACCTGGCACTTGTTCTTTAAAAAATAATAATAAAGTTGATACAGAAGTGTACTGATGTGTTACCATTTCTAAACTATAAAAATTTAAGTTAGAAAAAGCAGAGGGCAGGAAAGTATACTATCCTTTGTGGAAAGCATGCCTGCTTTTACAAGGTATGGCCCTGCAAGGAGAGATAAAAACAAAGAACAACAACAAAAAAAAGAACAAAAGCAACATTAGGAAACCAGGGCAATGGGCATGCTTTTCACTGCACACCTGCTGTACCTCTTAAATTCTGCACCATGTATGTAGATGGCTTATTTGAAAAGGAAGTTTCATTTAAAAGAACTATACCTGCCAAATGTATACTAGTCGCCTGATAGAATCCCCAGCACCTGATGACTGATTCTAATACCGAATGTGCACATCATTTGAGAGTTATTTGCTTCTGCGCATTTCTTCCCTGGAAATCTGCCTCAGAGGCTGGCACATCCTCGGACTCCACGAGTGACAGTGGCAGGAATGAATAACGTGGATGTTAAGTTGAAACGAATGAAACTGATATTCACTGAGGTGCCCCCTACAGCCCTATGCAGCTGAGGGTCCGTAGTTCTCTCTAGAAGCTGAGCTCCGTGAGGGATGAGCTGGGCAGAGGCAAGAAACAGGACCTCCTTCAGTGCCTCCCAAAGAAACCAGCCCTGCCGACACCTTGATTTTGGACTTCTAGCTTCTAAAACTGTGAGACACTACATGTTGCGGTGTACGTCCTCAAAGATGTGGCAGTTCATCATGTCAAACCTAGGAAGATCATACAGCCTACCAGAGCTGAACAGGCCCCGGTTTCTGCCCTGGAGCAGCGTCCCTAGAAGGGCAGTGTGCAGGGGCCACTGTGGGGGTAACTGAGACGAGGGATGTGGAAGGAGGTGGCTGGGGGTGTTATTATGGCGTTATGCTTTGCGCCGAGCAGAACTGAAGGCTCCTCTGGAGCCAAGGGCCCCTTTATCTGCCAGGCAGGCTGCTTCCAGAGAGGGAGGGAAGAGGCATCTGACAAGCCTTGTTCTTTTTCAAACCATGTGGATAATTACTTAGAATTCTCTTTCGTTTGTGGCTTTTGCAGAAGGATTTTGTAGTGATTTTTTCCCAGGCCTATTGGCAGCTCTGAGGTGGAAAATAAAAAGCCTATTAATGCCAGCAAGTGTCACTGGGGACGCTGAAGTGTTGAAACAGAGAAATATCCTTAATGAAAGCAGAAAGAGCTAGGGCTTACCTGGGTCTCTGAAACACGGTGGTGCCGGTAGTTCAGGTCCTGGGGTTGCTCCTTTTCTCTTTGGGGACATACCTTGTTCTGTTGGATAAATTCTTCCAGCCTTAAAACCTAGAACAGAAGAACAGAAGTGCTTGGTGGTGAAACCAAGTCACGTCTCCTGGGTGTGGTCACTAATCTGGTAATCCCTTCTCCTGGGGCCCATCGGTTCTGGGGACAGCGCCCCTTAGGCAAATTCCAAACACACTTCCAGAAAGGCCATTTCTAGTGAGCTAGGTGCGTTGTCTTTTCAGAGGAGGATGAGCCTGGCTGGTTTGCAGGAGTCCACACTTCCCTTAAAATTATTTACATGTGCGTGTCTGCACTAGAGCTGTGGGAGCATTTTCATTGGCTTTCACACCATTGTACACTACTTCTTTCTTTTTTTTAAAGATTTTTTATGTACTTATTTTTAAAGAGAAGGGAGGGGAGAGAGAAAGAGAGGGAAAGAAACATTGATGTGTGAGAGAGACATGAGGGAGACATGGATTGGTTGCCTCTCACATGCCTACCCCTGGGGACCTGGCCCACAACCCAGGCATGGGCCCTGACTGGGACTTGAACCAGTGACTTTCTGGTTTGCAGGCCGGTGCTCAGTTCACTGAGCCACAGCAGCTAGGGCACTATTTCTTTTTAAAAAGTTAATTGGTAAAGAAAAGAAACAATATTTAATAATTATACAGATAATATGACAGAAGAGTAGCTAGAAGGTGCTATTTAATTGTAATGCCTTAATTATGTTAATTATTATTCACCAACTAATTGTCATGTGTCAATTAGACACACTGACTTCCCTGCTCTAAAACAAGGAGAAGAACAAGGCCGGTAACCATAGAGGAAACTCAGACACTAACAAATCTTTGTAGAAAACCTAATATTTCTCAGGCACCGTGCTAGGCATGAGGAGGGGATGGGAATGGAGGGAGAAAGAGAAAAATGATAAAATAATGAAATACTGTCCCCACCTTCAGGGAGCTGTCATCTCATGGAAAAGACAGATACGTGTTTATAATCTCAGCAACATTCAACAGACATATGCACAAAATAGCACCACTGAGGGTGCATCTGCTCTGTGCCAGGCCAGGACCTAGGCATTTCACTGCACTAACTCTTCCAGTCTGCACAGCTGCTGTGAGGGAGGTACCACTGGATGCCACTGCAGAGTATTCGCAGCAGTAAACTCTGCCCAGGCGAGTCCAGGGCAGCTTCAGGGCGCTGAAGGACGAATGGGAGCCCCTCAGTGGCAAGGGTGAGAAAGGGCATTCCAAGCAGCAAGAACAGCGGGTGCAGTGGCAGAGGGTGGGAAGGATGTGTGTGAGGACTGCGGAAGGCTCCTTGCCAGGGGCCCATCATGGAGGAACGGACAGGAGGCGGCAGAGTCCTACGGGGCAGTGGTGGTGACTTAGGTTGGGTCCAGCTGGTGCAAAGCTGGGAGTGAAAGGTTTTAGGGAATGAGGGGTGGGGCCTCGAGCAGATCTGGGTTTAGAACACTAGTTCTAGAGTCAGCTGACCGAGGGGGGACGCTGGGCAGGCTGGCGCGAGGCTCCAGAGACCCTCACAGAAGAACAGCAAGGCCACGAGAATGTGTTCTCGGCTTTACAGGATGAACGGGGAAGAAACATTGAAAGATTATGACGCTACTTATACTGCTTCTTGCTAAGGTTTAGGAAATAATTAAATGAGTCCTGTGAGATTGTTTACAAGCAGGTGAAAAAAAAAAAAAGAGTCTCGGGGAGCCATTAAGGGCCTTAACCAAGGCATCGGTGTAAAGAGCGGGGAGGGGACCTAGAGGCTTACGTGGAAAAACTCACAGGACTTGACAGCTGATGGGAAGTGACGGTGGGGCCGGGCGGGGACTCGGGCTGAGGATGGGAGAGCAGGAGAGGGGAGGTGGTCGAGGGTAAGGCTTCCATTCCTGGCCCTGCTAAGCGGGTGGGAAGATAAGGACGCCACTAAGGTGGCAGAAGAAATGGAGGGTGAAGGGCAGGCCTGAGGCACTTTGTCCACGGCCCAACTGTCTGTAGACGCTGAGGTTCTGAATGACGCCCAGGCATCGAAGGGGCAGCGTTAGCACAGCGGTCAGCGGAGGGCGCTGTCGAGCCCCATGACCTGGCTGGATCCCAGATCCGCCACTTGTTACCTGTGTAACTTTGAGGAAGTGACTCATCTTCTCTGTTTTCACTGAGAAAACTTCACCGAGGAGTTTTCTCCTGTGTAAACCAGAGATATTAATAGTCCAGTGCTTGTAAGGATTAAAAGTTAACATGTGTAAAAGTGTTAACTGTTAATACTTTCAGATACTTTTTTTTTTTAAGATTTTATTTATTTATTTTCAGAGAGAGGAGAAGGGTGAGAGGAAGAGCAATGTATGGTTGCCTCTCACATGGCCCTCACGGGGACCTGGCCTGCAACCCAGGCATGTGCCCCAACTGGGAATCGAACCGGGACCCTCTGGTTCCCAGCCCGCGCTCAGTCCACTGAGCTACACCAGCTGGGCTCAGATACTTTTTAATACTGCTTACACAGCACCTTAACTAGAGTAAGTGCTTAATGAAGGCTCGCCATTGTTGTTTTTAAGGAGGGGGCTCTAAGGGGCATTCAGGGGAAGAGTGAGGTGACAGCCCAGGTGCTGGACGTGGAATTGGGCTGGTCCCAAATGCGTACATGAAGCCTCGCTATGCTCTGCAGAGTGGGGTGGTCTGGACCCCCTATGAAAGTTGGCCATTTATGCAACAGGGTGAGCGGGCGAAAGGTGGGGAGGGAGGGAGAAAGGCCAGGAGGGGGACACGGCTTCTTTGCTGAGCAGCCCGCCTGGGGCTGCGATGGAGCAGAAACCTCTACCGCGGGGTCCTTCTGTCAAAACCTCGCCTCTAGAGTCCCTGCTGTACCAAGAGTAAGGCGTGGCCTGCTCACCTTTTTCTCTTTAAATGGCAGTTGGTGAGATAGACAAAAGGTTAGAGAAAAAAACATAAGAGTGCGCTCATCCCTCAGCTGCAGAAACAACACAGCACAGATACAGTGGCGGCCCCTGTGCTTCGCCGGGTCCATCAGCCTTTCTCCCTTCCAGGAACAACCGCGGTTCAAATCTGGCTGTATCGTTCTCATGCACACCTCTGAGTGGAACGCCGTCACACGTGTCCCTGAGCATCGTTACTGTGCCGCGTGCGGCTCTGTATTTTTCAAAGCTGCCCCAGAACTGATTTCACGGGCTTCTGCAGGGTGAGAGGCGCAGGGCTCATCTGGAAGGTGTGAGGGACAGCAGGGGAAGCAAAGAAACCTCTTTGCACCTTCGTTTTCATGCAAGCAGACTCAGGAGTGAACCCTGTTTCTAGCCCCTTCTCCCCAGTTACGTGGACAGCAGCTCTTTTAAACTTTGACCTTGGTCTCTCAGTGGCCTGAACAGGAGGCCCCCTGAGGCAAACTCTTGTTTGTCTGGTCTACATCCAAGGCCTACCCCTTTCTCCCTTGTCTGCCTCCACCGTGGAGGCCTGACAGCTAAATCTTGGCTTTCCCAGGCTGGCCACGCGACAGAGACGTTAGCCATGAGAGCAGGAGTCAGCTGGGCTTCTGTAAATGCCTTTTGATGCCTGATGAAGTGGGCAGGCCTGGTCATGCCTGCTCCTCCGTTTCCCAGTTTAAACTTGGACCTGACAACTGGAGCGGCAACAAGCACTGGGAACTGAGCTGACCTCTCCATTTGATACGGCAGGCACAGTGCCCATGATACTTTTAGGGGCCATGAAAAGCTTTAATTTATTTTAAAATCAGAAGAAAAAAAACACACAGCCTGGTTCTTTTCTTTTATAAATTTTTTTTTAAGATTTTTATTTATTTATTTTCAGAGAGAGGAGAAGGGAGGGAGAAAGAACAATGTATGGTTGCCTCTCACATGGCCCTCACTGGGGACCTGGCCTGCAACCCAGGCATGTGCCCCAACTGGGAATCGAACCCGGGACCCTCTGGTTCCCAGCCCGCGCTCAATCCACTGAGCTACACCAGCCGGGCCTTTTCATCTGTATATGAATTCAGTCATAATATATAATTTCTGATTTTTTTTTTTTTTGATAAAGGAAAGAGGCAGCGATGACTAAAGTATCTAATGCCCACAGAAGTGACAGCGAAGCCCGGCAGGCAGAAGGGCAGATCGGGAAAATCCAGGTTTACCAGGCCTGGGATCATTTAGCCACAGAATCAACGCCAGCAGCCTCCTGCCAGCTTCTCTCATGTGAGACATAAGTGCCTCTCTGATAAGCCTCTATAAACCGGGCTCTCTGCCACTTGCAGCTAAACTGATGCCTCCTGAGACAGCTTTCTTGTCACACTGAAGTCCTTTTGTTTTGCCCCAGGGTGCTGCGTGTAATGAGGTTGGGGCGGGTTCCTGAGTGCTGGCATCTCAGGGGACCAGGAACGCCTGGGGCTCAGAGCCACATGGCCCAAGCGCCGCCCCAGGGACTTGGGACTTACCTCGAGCAGGGAGTTCTGGAGCTTCACATCGAGGGCCGCTTTCTCCTCTTCTAGCTGCTTTATTTCATTTTCTGATTTCTTCTTCACTTCCTCCAGCTGTGCTTCCACTTCCTAAATGACGATTAGGAGAGTTAGCCACGCAAGGCTCAAACCATGGGGAGGGCACACGCTGCCTGGTCCCCAAAGGGGTTCAGAGAGGCTGAGGAGAGTCAACAATACTGCAAGCGAACAGGAATTAGAGATACAAGAGAAGGTCAAAGAAGGGTTAAATCCCTACCGTGAGATCTGATACACATGGGAGGGTGGGGGAGACCCCTGGCTTTCAGTTTTGTAGCATCAGATAAGAAAAGAGAATGCTTGTTACTGACACAATTCTCTGTGTCCCGTCAGTCAAAGGGCCAACTAGATTCTCAGGTTTGGGGAAACATTAAAGGCAGAATGAAATCTAATAGTATTTGTATATGCAATAGAATAGTGTTGGATGGCAGACAGTGATAAGTTAAAGCTGCATGTCATATTGATAAATCCTAGAGCAACCACTAGCACATTCTCCTAAAAAAAAAAATAGCTAATAAATCATTAGGGAGATAAGAAAGGGAATACCAAAAACATAAAATAAAGAAAAAATAAACAGAAAAAAGGGAAAAACAATAGAGAACAGAAGTGGCAAATGAAAAAACAGCAAGGTGGTGGACAACGGTAATTACGTTAAATGTAAATGGTCTAAATGAGCTCCAATAGTCAGAGTGTCAAAATGAATTAAAGGGCAACGCCCAGGTATATCACAGAAGCACTTTGACTAGAAAGGCACAGGTAGATTAAACATAAAGAAATGGATGAAAACAGACCCTGCAACACTAACCATAAAAACAACGGAATGTCGATATTTTTATCAAAGTAGACTTTAGGATATGAATTTTCACAAATGATTAAAGGGCCAGCTCATTAAAAAGACATAATAATCCTAAGTGTATATAATCTAATGAATAGGTCTGAATTTATATAAAGCAAAAGCCAAGGAGAAATATACAATTTGAGATTTCAGTACTCCTCTCTCAATAATCACCACCACCAGCAGACAGAAATGAATGAGGAAATGAAAGCCTTGAACAGCACCACCAACCAGCACGACCTAATCGTCATTCACAGGACACCCCACCTGACAGCAGATCCAAGTTCCTTCCAAGAGCGCAGGTACCATCCCTCACGCTAGACCATATGTGGGCATGAAACAAGATAAATAATGGAAAACGAGTGAAATCATGGAACCCACCCTTTGACCACAGGGAATTGAATTAGAAATCAATAGCAAAGAGATATCTGAAAAGCGTCCCAATATTAAGTAAGCAACATATTTCTAAATAACTGAGAGTACTTTTGGAGTTGATAGAAATAAAAAGTTGGAAAATTTTTTTTAGAAAGCGATTCCCATTTATAATTATTTAAAGTAGAAAGCAGAGGCCTAGAATGGTCTGGGTGACTTCTTTAAGGTTTGACACTGAGTCTGTTTCCCCAGACACAGCACTCCTTACACACTGGCTGGAGTCTGGTGTTTGAGGACCAGATTTCAAGTTTCTTGAAGGCATGCATGATTCCTGTACCTCTGTGCTGCTCAAAACGCCGAGGGCACCCTCAGTAATGGTAAATAAACAGTGAATGGGTAGAGGCAGGTGAGGATCTGAAGGGGGCCTCCAAGGCCCAGGGCAAGGTGGGTTTTGTTACACCACATAGACAGAGAACAAATCTCAGTGGCTTGGGAGTCACGCAGGCCTGACTCACATCCAACTGTGTCATCTCTTAGTTGTGTGACACTCGAGTTACTTCAGTCCCAGGCGCCTCACCTGTGAAACAGGAAAACCCCTGCCCACAGGGCTGAGCTAAGGATCGAATCATGGAGTGGAGAGTTGTCCTTCCACTTGGCTTCCCAGCATCTGATCCTCCTCCAAGTGTCTGGGAAAGCCTCTGATACATCAGAGTCCTCCTTCCACCACAGAACCTGAAAACACCATACCTACTTTCCCAGACTCCCTTGCAGCTAGGCCTGGGCATGCGACTGAGGCTCCACCACTCAGACATGCCTTTCCCAGATTTTGAATCAGAAGTCATGGATATGTGCAAGTGGGAGGCAAGCAGATCTGGCAACTTCAGTTTCCAGGGCGGCAGGACAGGTCATTCCAGAGCGGCACTGATCAATGGAAACCTGAGATGACGGAAATGTTCTAAAACCTACTGCAGCTAACACAGAGAAATCGTGCAGTGCACATGGTAGTCTGTAGCAGCACACGGCTATGAGCACTTGAAATGTGGCTAGCTCCACTGAGACATTGAATTTTACATTTTATTTAATTGTGATTAATTCGATTGTAAATAGCCATGTGTGTCTTGTGGCTACCATACGAGATAGCGTGGTTCACCGGGCCATGTCTAGGGCAGGTATTGGTGGTGTCAGCCGTGAAAACTGCAGGTCTGGACTCAGAGGTGACAGCAGGATATCCTCATCAGTTTTGCAGTAGATTTGAGGCATTCCCGGCTGGGTAGCTGCCCAGTTCCCTGGTCTTCCAGAAAACAACTCATTATTACCTGTTACTAAATTCCTTTTCTGCCCTACCTGCCCAGGGTGGGTGTGTGATGCTTGCCACCCGAGTCCTAAGTGAAACAGATGAGACATGGAATGCGGCAGTATTAGCACAGCTCAGGAGGGACTCAACAAATTTTCCCACACCCTCCCTAAGAATTGATGTGGGCAAGTGCTTATTATAGCATGTGTAGTCTGCTCTGTCTGTCAAGGTGAAGTGATAACAGCATCTAATTCCGTGGACAGGGAACACAGACAGGCCTCCTGGGTCAACTCCAGCCCATCCCCTGTAGTGTCTTCTTCAGGCTGAGGTAGCATTTAGGATGCATGATATGCCTACAGCAAAGTGCTCAAAGGAAGACTGCACTCTGAACTCTAGAGGGGAAAGTGTTGTCTATTTTTAGCCCATGACCCTAGATTTGGGGCCTCTCCAAGGGCATAATTTATGTAACTTATATCCTCAGTTTATAGAAATTACCGAAAGGTAAAAAAACAAACCACGTGGCCACAACCCCCAAATCCAGGAGGAAGCACAATGTATTTCTATGTGATTCATTTTCCAAATGGACTCTGCCCCCTGAATAAAGCTGAAGTGGGATTTCTACACTGAGTCAGGCTTGGTTGATAGGTTACCAGGGCAACCTGCAGCTCTGGGAGAGCTACTGAACCTCCCACTGACTGTGGCTTGGGATGGAAAGATTGTTCAGCTGGAGTCTGAGGACTGGATTTGTGCGACCAGCCACAGCTCATGGGGAGAAGAACGCTTTCAATTCAGCTGCTTCCCACTCAGTACAGCAGTGGGAAACCAGGGGCTCTGGAGTCAGCCTGTCTGGATTTCATACTGCCTCCATCACTCACTGTCTGTGTGAGGTGACACAGGACCGTTTTCTCACCTCTGAAACGGGAATATGAATGCCCATTTTGTAATATTTTTGGAAGGATTCAATGTGTTCATAAAAATAAAGTGCTTTATAAGTGTAAAGTATACTAGATACTAAATAATATTATCAGATGTCATGCAATGCACACGGTAACTAATCGCAGCTGCTGTTTACTAGAACTTTTACTGCATGCCGTGCCCTGAGCTAAGAGTTTATAGATAATACTATTACTCAATATACATAATAAACCCTCAAAGTATGTGTCCTTATTTCAGAGTCAGGTTTCAGAGAGGTTACGTGACCTGCCCATGGTCGTACAGCTGGGGGGAGAGTCAGGACTTGGACCCGGGACGAGCCTGGGTCTTTCATGAGTTTGTTTATTTACCCAGCACATGCGTATTGAGTACCTACTACTCTTAGCCATCACACACACTGCATCACCAAGTGACAAATGATTATCTTCCAGGAACACTCAGAGCTGAGGATGTGGGCTCTCGAGTTATAAAGAGGCCCTCCTGTAAGACGTGGCCCCCATGATCTGCAGTCTTGCTTTCTGTGGTTTCAATCACCCACGGTCAACGACACTCCAAAAACATTACATGAAAATTTTCAGAAATAAACCATTCCAGTTCTAAGTTGTGCATCATTCTGAGTAGCGCAGGGAACCCCCCCCACCCCATCCCGCTCTGCTGGGACGTGAAGCACCCCTTTGTCCAGCATCTCCACACTGTGCGAGCTCCCCAACTGCCAGTCACCTGGCAGCCGTCTGGGGTATGAGATCCCCTGTCACGGTGTCGCAGGGCTTGTGTTCGGGTGACACTTATTTTACTTAAGAATGGCCCCAAAGCCATTCACATAACTTCTGTTACAGTATATTGTGATAACTGTTCTAGTTTATCATTAGTTATTGTTGTGAATCCCTTACCATGCCTCATTTATAAAGTAAACGTTGTCATCGGTCTGTATGCAGAGGAAAAAACATCGTGCTCCTAGGGCTCAGGACGACCCACGCTCTCAGGCCTCCACTGGGGGGGTCCTGGAATGTATCCCTCATGAATAAAGGGGGGTGACTGTAATTCAAGCACCACCTACATCCACAATAATATTTACACTCCGCTGTTTTCCTAAAACATTCACATACGTTATTTGCTTTCCCCGGCAAACAGGACAGATGAGAGGCTTTGTATTCCCCCCGTAGCAGAAAGCCCCCACTTTGGGGAGAGGTAGGAACAGCACCCAGAGGCCAAAAATCTTCCCCACATTGCCAGGCGGCTGGCTAATTACCTGCCTCTACGCCGTGCTTAGAAAACCCCAGGCACGCCAATGTGCTTTGCTTTTTTCAGCTCATTTAATCCTCGCAGCTATGCGGCGAGGTGCTGCTACCATCGTGTTTCATGCCCCAGGGACCGGAGGCTCGCACCGTCTTTCTCTGAGAGCCCAGGTTAAATAACGTGCTGTGGACACAGAGCTGCAAGCGGGTGGAGCTGGGATTCGAGTCCAGGCAGTCAGCCAGGCCCGCGTGATTGCTTCACCTGGTTTCTCTCTGACTGTGCTCAGTGCAGTTGAATTTCCCTAAGGTCCGCGCTCAGATGACACAATTCTCCCCCACCCCGTCCATGACCCCAGCCCACGGTCCTAGGGTGTCCCCGTCACCTCCAAAGACCCCGAACTCCTTTTGGACAGAGAACTAGCTTATACCTTGTACACAGTCGGGGCTCAGTAAAGGCTTGAGGGAGGAAAGAAGAAAGGAAATTAGGGGGTCCAGGAAGGGCAGCAGAGCAGCGCGGACACGGATCTCACCGTGCGCAGCCTCTTCCGCTCGGCCTCCACCGAGGAGCGCACCGACTTGATTTCCGCGGTATGTGTCTTCACCAACTCTTCCAGGCGCTTCACCAGCTGCTCTTTGAGATGTTTCTTCTCCTCTTCTGTCTGACGTTTGATTTTACGAAGGTCCTCTTCATACTGTTGCTTCACGTTTTCCGTTTCCACACGCGCCTCTTTCTTGGCCTATAAAAAGAGCAGGGAACGGCCGTTTCTCCTTGGTGCAAACTTTACAGTGTTTATGTGCTGATTTACAGCCTGTTCCGCAAGGTGCAGTAAAGTTTATAAGACTGTATATTTGATATTTGTAAGAGACTCGACTTTATGCACCATCAGGAAAGGGCCCTTTGGAAAACTATATCTATTGTCGCAGGATCAGATACTGTAGTGGTTTCTAAAGAATGCTTTCTTAGTTTTGGCTGGGAAAGTTCAGCGGGAATCCTAAGCAAGCTTCCAGTTTGCCAGGAGTCAAAGATAAGGAGTTGGGAGAATTCTGCTACATTCTCAGCCTCCTAGTTTCAAATGACATGAAGTTGGTGGGAAGTGGGCTGGAGTTCAGACCCATGCTCCCGCCCCTGGAGCCATGGCACCTGCTGCTTCCAGGTGAATCCACCGTGGTTGGGGATGGAGCTCTACCTGAACCGCATGACAGCAAAGCCCCCTGTGCCTTCCCCACCCCCAGGGCTGGGCCACACGCTACCTGTGCATCTGGGCCTCCTTTTGTGCACAGACACTCCTTGGGGAACTTCTGATCCTGCTGAGCACGGGAACTGCGGGATTCCAAGTCGTTTGCTTTCCCTAAGACTTCATTCTCTGCAATTCTCTCTGTCTTCATGTCATCTATAAGCAAGAGTTTCAACATCATTTGGAATGCCCTTGGCCTTGGCCTCAGTCTGAGGTATTCTGCAATCAGGTCCCCATTCTGCTTTTGAATGATTTTGCCCACTGCTGCCCTATGTAATCCCAGCTCTGTGGCCTCCTGGGCCTCAAGCACAGTCAAACCTGTGATTGTCCTCTTTGCTCCAGCAGCACCCTGAGTTCAAGGGGTGCTCTCTCTGCTTAACCTGCTCACCTCTAATTTTGTGACTGTGTTTTCTGTAGGTTAAAAAAAATTGAGAACATTCCTGGAGATATGTACATTCAAAGGGTTTAAACTGAAGGGAATTTAAAAGATAAGACAAAAAATAAATATTACTAAAATTGCTCCTGTCTTCCCATATTCCTTGAGGTCCTCACTCCCTACTTCTGAGCCCACTGCTCTGACCCTCCACACGCCTCTGGTTCCGATCCGACCCTCTGCTCCTCTGCACCTTTCCCGGCCTCGGTGATTCCTTCCCTCCCTGACACATCACTCTCCTGCTGCCTCGGCCCCGTCCAGGACACCAAAGCGCACTGGGGACTGTAATGTAACTGAGCTCGATGCTCCCCAGAGGCAGAGCCCAGGTTGCGTGCCTTTGTTATCTCTCCCCCAGTGTCAAGCTGGTCACACTGTAGCTAATCAAGAACTTTCTGATGAGGGAGCCCAGGGGGAGGCACTTTGGAATCAGATATTCCTAGACACAAACACCAGCTCCATCAGCAACCAGGTTGGTTGGCCTTGACCTAGCCATTTAGCCTTTCTCAGACTTATTTCTTCATCTGTAACCTGTGATACTGATACCACCAATCTCCCAAAATTATTGGGAAGATCCTACTCTAACAGCACTGTGTACAATTACGTTAAAATATAAAGTGTACGGTGGTTATCAGAGGGGAAGGGGGCCAGGGAAGGACAAAGAGGGCAAAGGGGTCAAATTTGTGGTGACAGAAGAAAACTGGACTCCAGGTGGCAAGCACACAACAGAGTGAGTATACAGATGCATTAATTACATTGTACAATTGAAATCTATGTAATGTTATTAACCCATGTTATCCCAATAAGTTAAATATTTAAAAAGTATGAGGCGTTGTCTAAGTATGGGACAGAGGCCAGTGCTGAGAGCTTTGGGCACTATAGTGGTCTGACGGGGAAATATCTGGGAGCAAGGGGCCTTCTCCCTCATGCCTTCTAGATATCTAACCTGTAGCAGCGCTAGGTGTTGGCTTACCTGTGTCCTCCATGGACCGGACTGGCCCACTGGGTGGGTCAGAGCAAACAGCCCTGCCCCTACGCTCTGCTGCCCCCAATAGCCCCCAACCTGGCGTCTCACCTTCCATCTATAAGGAAACTGTCCTAGGGCATCTCACCGGTTTTCTGTGTCATGTGACACTCCTGTAGCATCAGTCTGTCCTTGGCCACGGCCAGCTTCTCCCCAAGTTTTTTTGCAGTGCTTTTCAACTCCGAGTTCTCCTGTCGAGCCTCCTTGAGCTGCACATCCAGGTCCTACACAGACAGACAGGGTCTCATGTCTCTGGTTACAGTTCTGTGCAGAGCTATCCTTTGTTCACAGAACTAACATCAGATCTGAAAGGTGGGGAAGTGCACAGCATAAGCCCTTAGTCTCTGAGATTCAGTGGCTCAGGGTTTATCAAATTCCCTCCTCATCCTCTGATTGGCTGTATGACCTCTGGGAAGTTACCTAACCCTTCTGTGGTGAGGATCAAATGAGATAAGGTATCTGGGACAGAAAAAGATGCTCAGGGAGTCTTAGGAACATTATCCACCGCTACTTCTAGGGATGGGGCTCTCTGTAAGTCCGTGGGGCTCACATCCTGACTTGATGATCTGGCTCTCCACAAACACAAAGCCCCAAGGATTTCAGGACAGGCGAGTTGTTGTGGAATGAGCAGGGTCTCTAGAATGAGGCCGACCTGAGTTCATGAACTTACCAGCAGTGTGCCCCGCTAGGCCAGGCCTTAAGCCTCTCCATTTCGCTCTTGTCTTCCTATCTATCAACTAGAAGTTTAAGCTCGCTGAGGTCAGAGACCAAGATCTGCTCACCATGTGTCTCCTGCCCCTAGCCCTGGCCTAGCTCACAGTAGATGTTCAATAAATAGGTGCTGAATAAATGTGGTTTAACTCAATGGAAATAATAAAGTCCACTTTGGTAGAAGTCAAGTGCTTTTCACAGTGCCTGACATAAAGCCGGTGTTTAAAATTAGGGGTCGTGCTTATCCCATGGAAGAGGTAGGGAAGGATCCTGCTTTACCTGAATCCTTTCCTTTAACTTCTGGGCATACTTCTTCAGGTCACTTATCTTGCGGCCTCTGTGCTCCAGGTCCCCTTCCAGCTTCCGGACCTGGGCCTGCAGGGCCGACTCCTGGACCTGGAAGTTCTTGCGGAGGTCGGTCTCCTTCTCCTGCCACTGCCACAGGGCCTCGCTCACTGACTGCTGCATGGCCTGCCGGATGGCCTCGTTCTCCCGCTCGTAGCTGGCCTGCAGCTCCTCGGCCTTCTGGGCATAGTCCTTGCTCAGCTGCTGGTTCTCCACTCGCAGCCGCTCCACCTCCAGCAGGACCTCTCGCATCTCGGGGCCAGTGCTCGGCTCTGCCTTTGGGTCAGGGCTCTCCTGGGACAGCCGGCCCCACTGGGGCACCTCGTGGCCCATCAGATGCCGGAGCCTCTTCTCATAGTCTGCCTTCAGCTCCAGCATCTCCTTGGAGAGGGAGAGGACCCGCTCGGCATGCTCCGCCTCCACCCTCAGCTCCCTCTCCTTGGTCTCCAGCCTGCACGTGGCCGACTGGGCCAGTGCCTCCTGTGTCAGCCTCTTCTGCAGCTCCAGGGCACTCTCCAGGGCCTGAATGCGCTGGATCAGGGCCTCCTCCTCCTCTGTGCGGCCCTGTCCCTGTTCCTGCAGAAGCCTCGCCTTGGTCTCTGCCACCGCATTCCAGAGCTCCTCCTGGTGGGCCTCCCGCAGCGCCTCCATGCTGGCTTCGGCCTCATCCTGGCGGGTGTTCAGAGAATAAATCACCTGCAGGAAAAGCCACAGTGAGTGTGAGGAGTGCAGGAGTATAGGAGGGACATGACCAGAGGTGCGCCTCAGTGCTGGTGACTTAGGCTGGTCCCCATGAACAGCACCTGTGAAGAGGTTTTGTGTGGAAGTGATTTATTAGGGATCACCCCAGGAGGAACCAGTAAGGGAACAGGGAAGCAGAACAGGGTGGAAGCAAGAAAGGGGGTGAGATCACATAAAGGCCCCCAGAGGGTGTCTATGGCAGCGTTTCCCAGGGGGACTTCTGAAAGGTGCCATGGGAATCCAGCAAGGGGTTTAAAGCTCTGATTTGTTCAAAAAGAACACGTTGGGATGCAGAACACTAGAAAATGGAATTCAGCTATTGCTGAACTGCACACCGTGACCAAGTGGGAACACTAAGCTGATTTGACATCCGAAAATCACTTACTGTAATGCACTGTATGAAAAGAATAAAGGACAGTAGAACAGAACAAAGAATAAAAGCCACATGATGGTCTCCGTAGACACAGGAAAAGCATTTGACAAAATCCAACACTGCTTCATGATAAAAACCACTCACCAAACTGGAAATAGAAGGGAACTTCCTCAACCTAACAGAGGAAATCTTTGAAAAACTCACAGCTAGCATTGTACTCCATGGGGAAAGACTGAGTGCATCTCCATAACTTCAGATACAAGACAGGGATGTGTTGCTACTGTGTGGAGAGAATGAAGGAAAGCAGGAACATGGTGGAGCCCATACATAGTAGATACCATACACAGTAGGTACTCACACATAGTAGGTACTCATTACATAGTAGGTACTCATACACAGTAGGTACTCACACATAGTAGGTACTCATTACATAGTAGGTACTCATACACAGTAGGTACTCACACATAGTAGGTACTCAT
>PVJI01019610.1:0-30617 GCA_004026765.1 Micronycteris hirsuta | reverse complement strand
AGTTATTGTATGTGTTCAAAGAGAGGAAGAAGGAGCTTATACCCTTTGCAACAGCATGGATGGAACTGGAGAGCATTATGCTAAGTGAAGTAAGCCAGGCGGTGAGGGACAAATACCATATGATCTCACCTTTAACTGGAACATAATCAACAACAGCAAAAAGCAAGCAAAGCTTAACCAGAGACGTTGAAATTAAGAACAATCTAACAATAGTCAGGGGGGAAGGGGGAGGGGACAATGGGGAGAAGGGTTTTCAGGAACCACTATAGAGGACACATGGACAGAACCAAGGGTGGAGAGGGAGGCAGGGAAGGGAGGTGGGATTGGAGGGGGAGGGGAGGGGAGAGTTTGCAGACAACTGTAATTGAATAACAATAAAAGAAAAAAATTGCAAATTAAAACATGCTTAAATATATGCTTAAATAAGGACTTCTTCCTAAACCTAGGCCTATTGAAAAATGCATGCCATATTAAATATAATTAGTCAGGAAACAGTTAATGCTGAGTAGTGAACTACATCTCGCACTGTGAAATTATGGTATTTCTGGTTAAACATTGTATAACCTAAATTTATAAGATACAGAATTTTAAAATCTCAGTAACTTCTATCCAATAGAAGGATTTGCCCCTAATTTGAGTATGGATTCCAATTAGTCATTGCTTTTTTTTTTTTTGATCAGTGAAATTTTAATATAAAATTCTTGTAGAGAATACAGATGAATAGGTGATAGGGTTTTTGAGATGATTCTGAGCTTTTTGCTCATGTTAAGTAGTACAACTTTATAACTTGATGATATTCTAATATCATTTGTCAAAAAAAGCAGTTTGTTATTTTTTGTTTTTCTCAACAAAAGACTTAAGGAGAGAATTCAGATTTAAAAAATTTTAAATACACCCACCATGCTCTGGTCTATCCCTTAGAAAGTACTTTATAAAAACTAGCTTTACTATTTAAGAAATGGAAAATAAGAGGGGAGGAAGGAGGACAGTATTTAAAAAAATAGAAAATTATGGATCCAGGCCTGGCTGGTGTAGCTCAGTGGATTGAGCGTGGGCTGGGAACCAGAGGGTCCCGGTTCGATTCCCAGTCAGGGCACATGCCTGGGTTGCGGGCCAGGTCCCCAGTGAGGGCCATGTGAGAGGCAACCATACATTGCTGTTTCTCTCCCTCTCTTTCTCCCTCCCTTCCCCTCTCTCTTAAATTAAATAAATAAAATCTTAAAAAAAAAAAGAAAGAAAAGAAAATTATGGATCCATATTGTAAAGCAGTCAATTAAAAGAAACTTTCTTTTTAACTCAGCAGCTTTCATCTCATATCCCATAAATTAAAAGTAAGGTATACTAAAAGTAAAGCTTTACTTTAAATTATTAAAATTAACATGACACCCATATTTTTCAGTTTTCCCTGATTTTCAAGATTCTAGGGGTTGATTGTGTGACCACTGAATCAAATCTTAGCATTTTTGGTGTTCTTATTTTCTCACTGACAATTAACACGACAACATCATGCATCAGAATCAGGTTTTCCTTAAACTGAAAAATTATAGTATCTTAGAGATTTTTCACTAATATTTTTCTTAGAAAACGTTCTCCCCTATATATTTATGTGTTTTCTGACTCCATATTTGGCCTAGATTGATGTCTCTGTTAATTTTCTTGTTCAGTTGGCTGAAAGGAGGACTTCAAGCATTATATTTCTTTCAAACTAAGAAAAAGTGAGTACCACACATAAGAAAATATCAAATTGAGCCTACTTATTTCTTTCAGGCAGTTGACTCAAACACGCAGGCATCGCAACCTTCTGCAGTGAAATCAGTTTCTGTATGAGACCTTTCAACCTCGTAAAAGACATCTAATCTACTGAGTGATACATTGTTTGCATCTTGGTTCCAAAACATAGATTAAGTGTATGAATCCAGTGTTGAAAGAAAGGTAATTTAAAAGGCATTTCGAATCTGTTTTGAAGAATGCACTGCTGCAAGGTGGCATCGCCATGTAAACACGACGCCGCTATCTTATGGAATGCACAGAAAAGGGTGGTTCTTGTGCCACAGAAACATTCTTCAATTAACGCTTCACAATATGTAGTGTGAACATTCATAGTCTGTGTTTACCCATCCTGAGGCTGCTACTTTTAATGCCGCAAAAACTGTTGCCTGTGTGGATTCTCCTTCTGGTGAATCTTGGGGGAAAGATCTGATTACAAGCATGTTTCCCCCTTGACTCCATCTAATAAACTTAATTAAAACCAAATGAATACAAGATAGAAAGCCTCTTATGATGAACTCAGTTGTGTCCTATAAATAGAGGTTACAGAGGGCTGCGCGAACACTAATGGCGTAATAAACCCTTTGTATTTGAACATATAGTACTCATTTTGAATCCCGTAATCAGGATACTCATATATGAAAAGTTTCCTACCCAAAGAGGTTTATGGGGAAAAAGGTTTTGAATAGGCACGTTGACATTCATTTTCTATGTGTAGGAAAATGATGGGTTTTCAAAATAAAATAGACTGTGCTTCTTGCTCTGTCCCTTTTGAAAGATTTACTCACAATGTTTGTTTTGTCTGTACTATGCTAACCTTTAAAAAAATACTTTCCTTTTCATTAATTCTGTTTATTTAAATAAAATAGAACACCTTAATTTTGAATAGCTATGAATAGCTTTATGTGTAATTCTTCAAAAAGGTTATGTTCAAATAACGACAGTTGACCTGGGAATGACATGGGTCTGAACTGCAGGGTTCCACTGATATGTGGCTTCTTTTCAATAAATACAGTTGGCCTTCTATATTAGCAGGGGTCACATCTGTGGACTCAACCAACTGCTGATCAAAAACAATATTTTTGATGCATGATTGGGAGTGTAAGGAGGTAGCTGGCTGACTGTGTGCATTGTTCTACGACTTGAGCACTCGGATTTTGATATCCACAGGGATCCTGGAACCAACCTGCTTGCAACACCAAGGGACAACTGTAGTTAAATTTGTAGTCAACAGTTACATGTGCATTTTCAACAGTGTGGGGTTTGCCGCTCCTACCTCCACATTGTTAACTACATAATGGTTCTATCTTTATATGTATTATATATTCATACATATTCTGAAGAAAAAAATGCTTATCCTTGGGATAAACTGTGTTGCTCTTATTTTCTCAGGCATAATATTCATATTTCCTGGAGCAGCCAAAATTTAGGTGCTTCTGCTTTAGTGGAAGGGCACATTTTCTTCATGTTTTAGCAATGAAGCTGTTTAAGGAATCTTTCTTTTCTGTGGTCTATCCCTTGAATTATTTCTATTTGCTCATGTTAAATTCACTTTCATAGGTCTATTTAAAATGCCAATGTTCAAATAGTTGAATCATTCTTTGATGTTCAGACTTTAGGCCTTGTTTGGTCCTACCTGCATGATTTATTCCAGTTAAACACTATCCCATTCCCTCTGCACTGCCTGTTAGGTGGTAGTAGGTAGGGTAGACATAGGTTCCTTTTCTTGCAGGAGAAACATTGATGGACTTGGCGGATACTTTGGTCAGTGAGTCTACATCAGATAATGACTTAGATGCTTGTTGAATTCACAAGTTGTTCCAACATAGCTACTGCGGTGCTTTTTGAACTGTGAGCAGTTGGACTTCCTCTTGATGTCTCTATTTCCTCTTAGTTATTTCTAGCACTTTTCTTTGTCATTTATTATTTTCACTGGAGGAGAGAGCCCTTCTCGTGGTAACCTTGCTATATTCCCTTTTCTGCTATATATATGCACATATCACTTAAATCACATGTGAATTAGATCTATTCTTCAATAAAAATGTTAAAACTAGTATGTCCTTTCTTCATCATTTTTATAGAACTAAACTATTTGTGATACCAAGTAAAGCTAATGAGTAATGGTCTCCTTGGTGTGGATTCTTAATGTAAAACTAAGTGAAGCTCTTTGACAACCAGAACTCAAGGTATTAAAAATATGTAATTTTTATGATCAGAAACATAGTTAGTGTGACCTAAAGCTCCCAATTGTTACTGTGTTTATGAAATTCAATTCTCTGGCCACTTCTTTCTTATTTAAGTTATCTTCTCTGAGAGCTGTTATTACTGCACTTCTAGAGAACTCGAGGGTTTTCTTTGCTCCAGTCAAAACTAGAAAATATAATGAAAATTCATGTAATGAGTTTTGTATGTATAAGTAGAAAGCAGTGGGGTTGCATTACTATTTGAAAACAAGGTCGAGCGTACTTTAAAAAATTACTATAATAAATAAAGCCAACATTTATTAACATACTCACACTGCACTGCCACCATGTAAACTTCAAGAGAAAACAACTGGGGAAAATTAATACAGTGTTTTCTGAAGCCATTGCTAAAGTCTCAAAGGATAAAGGGGCAGTCACAAAATCATTTAAAAGTTTTGTTAAAAGCCCATGGAAATGAGAGGAATGGTAGCAACAATATCCTGAATGTTGGTAGAAATAGGGGTGCACTCACCTGGGCAAGGGCAGTAGGATTTCTGTTATCCTGTAGCTTCATTAGAGACTGGGAGGCAGACTAGAAGGCATGGTTTACAAACTTATCTCAGTTCATCTGCTCGGTGGGTGAGTAGCTTGGCGGGGTGGGGGTGGTTATGGTGGTTGTCGTAAATCCCAAGTGGAAGAGGATGCAAGCCAGTGCAACAGGAAAGCAGAGGATGAGAGTAACACGTTTGAACATCCTCTGTTGGTAAATTCTGTGCTTGCAGTAATTTCATCTGTTTATCATGTACCATTGTTATTTCTCAAGAATAGACTGTTCGTGCCTTATTTTTCTTGTCTTCACATTTTAAAAAATAGTTTCTAACACATTTTGTACTTAATCTGAAGGAAAATTTATAAGGTTTCTTTCAATTCTAACTCAGTGTTTTTCAAGATAAGGCAAACCATTCGAAGAAAGGGACATAACATCCCTACCCGTTTCAGATTTGTAAAACCTCTGAAGTACCTGAACCCTAAACAACTGTAGGCACAGCTTAGGTAACTGTCCTGGAAATTAGGGAGTCGCATGCTTACTCTTTATTCAGAAATTTTATCTCTATGAATTGTTCAAGACAGACTTTTTGTGAGGAGTTTTGACTATAAGGAGTTAATGATGAATAAGCATTTTTTATTAAACAAGCTCGACTTTGTTCTGTTGCTACTGTTCCTTTGTTGTTATAATGTATGCTTCTGATTCATGCAATACACGACATGTTTTCCTTCTCCTTAAGAAATAACCCTTAGTGAAATACTTTCACTTCCAAACAATGAAATCTTATTTTAGCTAACAGAAATATATTCTTCCAAATACACTGAAGGCTACCTGAGCCAGGAGGTGAGGGATACTCAGAATGGAAATATCCCTACACTATTCACTAACTTTAAAAAAATAATAAAAAATAAAATAAGCTATAAAGTTATGCAAGAGATATGAGTCTGTAGTACTACTTTACAGTGATAAAAGTTGGGTATATGAGGTTTGCAATCACAAATCAGCTTCCTTTAAAACTGGTTGTGATTATTCAAGAATCTACATGATGGATGCCCTCCTGTCTAGTGAGAAAGGCCCCTGTGGCTACTGCTTTTAGGACAGAAAGACCAGGCTGCTGGAAGAAAACAATGAATATTATATTACCCTGACTTGGCCACCTACCTCCTCCTCCTTCCTTAAGTAGTAGATGTGTTTTTTAGGGTCTGTATGGAAGTAGCTATTTTAAAAAATAGTACAAGATAGTCTTCTCAAAGTAATCTAAAATGCCTTTCATATTTTTCATTGGTCTGTAAATCTAAATTTTTTGGAAGGGACATGTGAATTGAGATAGTGTTGTTATAGTTTGGAAATTTTATTTATCCAATTCTTAACCGAATAATAGTGCTCCTAGATTCTGAAAATTCTACTAGCTGTCTTTATTTTTTTTATTCTACTAAATTTTATGTACATCAGTCAAAGGAAGAAATTCAGACTTTCTCCTTTACCGTCTACTCCATTTCATGTCTTCAGAACTCAACAACTCTTCACTGTATTCCAGATACACAAAGCCAAATTTAAAAAAATGAAATCAATTGGGATTTTTTCTGCTTAATTTACGGTAAAAATAGCAGGTGAAATAACTACAAATCAATCTGTTACATGAGAATGTTAAATTTCTTGTGTATATCAGTATTTGTTTCTTTGTGCTTCAAGTTGCAAAATTGACATTCCAGTCCGATGTGGTAGCTTCTGTGAAGTGTTAAGTATCTTGTCAGTAGTTGTACAATAAGCACGGCAAAGGCAAAATTAGAACCCAGAGGTTCTCAGTTTCGGTGTATTTTTTCATCTGTATTTATTTTATACATTAAACTCCCATATTAGAAGCACTCCTTGCTTTTAAAATTAATTTAGACCTCTCAAAAACCCTTTTTCTAGGATACATTTGTGCTTACTTTTCTCTGATTTAAGTGCTTATTTGCAAAGGTTAAAAATGTTAGAAATGTGAATGAAATGGAAATGAAAATAAAAGCCTCCAAACTGATACATTTTTTGTTTTGATAAAATCCTCATGGGAGATTTGGTCCAAACTTTGATGTTCCATCACTGACCTTATTTCTTGGAATAGACATAATGGTGTATCGCCAAAAGTTCTTTTATCATGTAACTTGAAACTACCACATGTGAGAGAATAAGATATTTTGTTGATGTGTCCTTTGAACATTAAAGCATTTGGTGGCAACTCTCAAAGTCTACCAGATAAAGAAAAAGCCTTATCTTTAGGTGATTTTTCAGTTATATAACACGTGATCATATCAGAAATAGATGGGCAACAATATGGTTGAGTAATGAACCAATGGAAAAATGAATGAGCGATGCAACTTATAAGCAAAGGCTTTAAAGAAATCATATTAAATAGCATAGTCCCAAGTTTGATATATTGTAAAATTCAAATGAAAATGGAAAACATCTCTAGGCCATCAATTATTCAGTTATGCCAAAGTTACTCAGCTGTTTCAAATCATTATAACCTTCCCACTTCTGCCATGTTATACAAAAGGGAATTCAAGTAGAGAACAAAACACATGGAGAAATGTATTGATTTCAACCCTATTCATAAAATCCCCAAATTGAAACCTCTAGAGATTCTCAGCAGTTGGGAAACATTTCAGCAAATTACGGTACATTCCCAAGGTGAAATTTTATACAGGTGCTTAAATTATTAATTAGACAAATTGTAGCATGCAGTGAAGGAGAGAACATGAGCTTCAGGATTGGACAGACCCATGTCCCATTACCTCTGTCACATCAGAAGTGCTCAGAACACAAAGGGATTCCTGCAAAGAATCCTTGTACCCTCTCAGAAGTTCTTTGTAGGATCTCCTGATGTGGTGTAGCTGCCTATGTTGTCGGGTAGTGAGATCCAGATTCAAAATCTCTTCTCAGAGAAACCAAATGTATTTTGAGAGGTGGTCAGACAAAACAGTTAAGAAATGAACTTGGAATCAGGTAGGCCAGGATCAAATTCTAGCCATTTACTTCTGGTATCACATTTGGGTGCATTATATAACTGTCTTCGAAGCTCAGATTGCCTGCCAATAAACTGCAAATAATGATGTACGCTTAACCTCACAGGCTCATTGTGATAACATAATGGTATGATGTATACCAGCATATGAATGCATAGGGATTAGGTGTTGAACATGGTAATTATTTGTTTTATTGTTGTTTGTCATTATACTAATCAGTAACCCCTTCTCAAAAACATTTTAGTTGTTTATTTTTACCTAAATAATAAGTTCCCAGTATAACATTAAAGACCCTCTAAAACTGTGCTCCAATCCAACTGCCTGGCCATTTTTCGGAATAACTGTTCTTGCATAAACCAACATTCTCCGACTTCCTCCTGGGCACTTCCCAACCACTGCATGAAAGTTTGAGCGTTTCCTCCTCCTCTGCCCCCAAACCAGATGTGTTTTTCTCCCTACCTTTGCTTTTTCTAACAGTCTCTTTGTTCCTCAAGGCTCACCTGAAATGGAGCTTCCTGCTATAAGCCTTCTATTTATAGTGCTCAATATTTATTGTATCTCTCCTCTTTGTGTCCTAGCACTTCATTTTTAATAGTGTGCTTCCTATTATTTCATGCATTATAATTTTGTTTGTGCCTGACTCTTCCACACATATTAAGCTGTTTGAGAAAAGAGGACATTTCTCATTTTATTAATCCTTTTAGCAACTTGGTTACTTGCACACAGTAGACCCCTAACTGTATATGTCAAATTAAATACAAGAGTGACTGAAAGCTCTGGAAATAGCATGTCACTCTTCTTGACAGGTCTGTGTCTTTGAAGTGCCCATTTGTGTATCGTTTTCCTAATTTTTACCTATCATATTTTTTATTTGTAATGAGGTTGGCTCTAAAAAGGCAATTAACTATTACAATACTTGACTCCACCTTTCCCCACTCTCACTTCATAAAGCTTATGAATATAATTATGTAGGTATAATATTTTCTTTTTGGTCTAGGCTAGTTCATGGACATTGCCTTTATGTAATTCACAAGCTCTATCCTTGGCTTGCTTACAATAGTGCCTATAATATTTTGGGAAATTTCTACTACTTAAAGATAAGGAACAACATCTTCATTGATTAAGATGGTATAGCTTGAAGATTTGTAGATCCTCTGGAGAGAAAATAGACTCAAAATTTAAAACATGATATTCTATCATTCTGTCTTTGAAAAGTAAGTTTTAGTTCTTTAAAACTGAATTAACTACACAGGTAGCAAGACTGGGGAAGGAAAGACCAAACCTTGGTCTTAATGTGAATGTCAGCTGATCTTGAAAGAGTTCCTAATTTTAGTCTGGTTAAATTAATTTATTTAACAGCCAGTTCTGTAACTTCACCTACTGATAGGTAATATCCATCAGGCTTCCAAAGACAAAAGCATCTTTTGTAGATTCCTGATTTCTTTACATCTTTAAAAAAATCTATGAACCATTTTTTACCCTCAGAGTGACTGAAAAGATCAAACTACTGTATATATATGTATGTGTGTGTATATAAATATATTTGTGTATATTACAATAACAGTTTTTCCCCCTAAAGAATCTGTACCCAGATTAATGGCCTGTTACTTCCTAACCTAGAGAATTTGGCTAAACTCTTGAATAAAACATTCTAAAATGCCTAGTGATATCCACTTTCTGACAAGGAGTCAGTATATGTGATAATCCAATCAAATAACCACATGTTTGTTCATAATCTTACTATTTTTAAATATCATGATTACTTTTCTTGGTATTTCACTTTTAATGTAGATTATTAAGAGCCAACTATGAGCAAAGAAGTGATGACTTGGTAGAGTTTGACCAAAAAAAAAAAAAAAATCAAATTTAAAACTATAAAGCTCAGAGTTGATTTCCAAAAATCTTTAGTCCTGGTCAGATGCAGTGGTGAACTTAAACTTTAAAGATAAATCTATCAGTATTTTGTAAGTTATTATAATATCCAATTCTCTTTTATCAGAAATAGAGAAGAAAGTATTTAAATATTACACATTCCTCTTTAAATAGAAAAGAGACAAATTAATTCATATGTGATCCTAACTTGGAAGTATTTGATTTAGGAAGGCTCTAGAATAAATGTGTTAAAAATCTGCCTTATGAATGCTTTCTCTGTTTCACCCCATATATCTTCTCTAACTGTACCTTCCTGCCATCTCATGACCATCTTTATGAAACAAAACTGAATTTTCACCCCTTCCTGAATTTGTATTTTTATTAGTTTTTACCTTGCCAAGTTCCAAGCCATTTTAAATATGTAAAATTGTACTATTTCCTCATGAAGACGATGATACTCATGTACCATTACAAATGAAATATGCGTGTAAGCAAGCAACTAATATAAATAAATGTTGCCTTAATGATTAAAAATTCAATTATTAGGCTTTAAAAGCCTGTATTAAAGAACAATTAAATGTAATTCTTTAAGCTAGTTTATTGGTAATTATACAGGGTAAAGCAGAAATTTAATGAATTTAATACTTTTTAAAATTTATATTGTGGCTTTCTTAACAACCCAAGGAAATAAAAAAACAAACAATCATTATCACAAAAGTTCACGTGTAATTGCTTAACAAAGGATTTGAAATATTGTAAAATATTTTGCCTTGTTAGTACCTAAAAAGAGTCAAGCTAATATTAATGGACTCAATTTTATAAAAGCAAAGTAAATTCACAAATAGATATGGAATATTTGCCTATTTTAGAACATTTTTCTCAGTCTATCAGCTCAAAGCTAGATTCAATGTTCTTGAATTCTTATTCTTGAAGAAGAGGGCCAACATACATTTTTAGAAGTAAAAAAATCTAAATTCATATCAAATAACACCAATATAACATTTTTCTATAAATTTTTGATAGCCTATGTTGCATAAAATATACATTAAAATATTTATAACTAAAAGACCAAAGAAATTGTGAGAAAAAAAATGGGTAAAAACGTTATCGAACTTTGATAATAACTACATTTAAGTGAGGGACTAACTTATTTCTCTTGCCTGAACTTTTTAAAGGTAATCCTCAGGTTAGTAACTATTTCATTATTGATTAAATCATATTGCCAACTATTCCAGACTATTTTTCTGTAGCCTTTGTATCTGGTTACTGACACACACAACTCAGTCACACATTGACCAAGTGAATGAAATTAACCAGCTTTATGTGAATTTAATATCTTATGGAGAATTGCAACTTACTGTTTGCTCACCACCTGTCCGTCATTCAGTATAAGCTGAAAGTGTACTTTATTATTTAGTTTTTCACTCATTTAGTAAGAGGTACTATACATCAGGAAGTTACTGACTGATGATCCAGTGTAATTGAAATGGCCACACATTTCATATGATGGCTAAATAATGAAAATAACTTGTTTGTGGACATGGACAACAGTGTGGTGATGGCTAGGGGTGTAGAAGAGAACTAAATGGTAATGGAAAAATACAATAAAGATTAAATTTAAAAAAGAAAAGAACTTGTTTACTTGTATATTGATTAATTGAAGAAGCAAATACAAAGTATATTGTGATTTGTTTGTGTATTCATTTTCCCAAGGTGAATATCTTTTTGATGGTTTTAATGAAAAAAATGATGCATTTGAAGCGATATTGACATTTAAATGCCAAGCATATATCTAGTCTCTGGGTTTTTAGTTGCTTGAAGTATATCTAACTTTACTGAAAGGCTCTTACATCAAGGATTGGTTGTGTCAGGTTTTGTTTTGGTGAGTCTTCACTTGTGCCCCATTTGCAGTGAGATGCTTCTAGGTTAGAACAAAAGTGGCTGCTGCTCCCAGGTTTCTTTTCTTCCAGTGCCAGGATCAGCTCCCTGCAAGACTGCATGTGGGACATTCTTGATCTGAGTTTGTTTCTCCCAGGACTCTGGATCCCTGGGGATTTGCCTGCCTAGCTTGAAGGAGATATTCCATCCTGCTTTCTTTAGGATAGTATTTCTCTTTCATTTTATCCAAATAGAGGATTATACTAGCTAAACATGATTAAACTTGAGATACGAGTAGATGCGTTTCTGGTATCTGGTTTTGTTACAGGTTCTTAGGGTCCCCCAGTGTTTCTGCATGTAACAGAGTGTTTCAATGCATCCATCTTTAAATAGCTACCACTCCTTGGAAAAAGTTTTTGAAGAACCCTAACCAAGTTGTTTGAAAGAAACAGGCATTTAAGTGCTTAATTCGATTAGCAACTCATAAAGTCTGTACTGATGAGGATGCAAATAGCCTTTATAAGCATTAATTTCATGAAATGAACATTTTGTAAAAGTGAATGTGGAGTTTGTAGTTCCTTAGGCAAATCTTCACTGTCGATTGAATTTACTTAAAGAGCTTTTCTGGTCACCTTTGAACCTCAATGATTTCTCCAGATGTACAGAAGTGAACAATGTAAAAATCTTGCTGTTTCAGCAGAACTGATTCCAGCTGGCTGGGAACTGGATCTGCAAGTCATTGGTTACAGCTGTGTTTCGATTTATATGTGATGGTTGAAAAAATAAATTACCCGATTAGATGGCTAGAAAGAGGACTCTTTGTTTAGCCCTTGTGTGGGGACTGAAAGTGTTTATGGTGCTGTTTTCTACACAGTCTTTGCAAAGTAAGCTGGACAAATAGATTTATTCAATGCTCCTAAGAAATGTTGCATATTCAGCTTTAATTCTTTGCTAAAGAAACATTTTTTTTTAAATAATGCTCTCATCTAGCAAATGTTTTAAAGGTCTAGCATGTAAGAGAAGCAGTAAGTTTTCTATCCTACTGAGCAATGTGTTTAGTCGTAGAAAAGTCATTTTCTTTTGTTTAATATGTAGTTTAAAACATGTCTTTGTCAGGCATAGGAATGGAAATATGTTTCCCTTAAATTCAAAGCCTCATAATAGCAAAGTATCTGAACAAAAATTCCAATTTAACCATTTTCTTTAATGAATTGTGGTTCATGGCACATAAGAGAAAATGAATTAATTATATTGCTAAATAAAGAAGTATAATTAAGCATTACTACAGAAAAATTGGCATGCCTGTGGGACTGTTAGGCTATGAGGGTTTTGAATTTGTGATTATTTTCCGTGTTATCTAAGATAAGTTTGCAGATAGAGTAGGAAGACCATGGAGCTTTTCAGGTTAGTGGAAGTCAAAATGCTAGTAAGACTTGGAGGTTTAGAGTAGAATGTCTTACAAACTACCCACCCAGGAGGATTAATATACCACTGTAACATTGTATGATGCTCTGTGCTTTGTTCTTGTATTGAATTGGTTCCCGAGCTAGCCTAAATTGAGTTCTTCAGTTTCTTTAAGTTATGAAGCTGACAGGACCAGTGGATTGTTTGCAGCTCAAACTGTTCCATTAAAGCATTAAAAAAAAAAAAAAAAAATGAGTAAGGTGGCTCTGGAAAGGAAAGCTGCAATGATGTGTTTTCATTTTTATTTTCTCAAATAAACACAGATTTTCTAAATGAATTCAACATTTTATCAAAGTTTCTTTTCTAATGCTTTGTAAAATTTTGAAAATGGACAAAATTCTCAAATGAACTTGAGAACAGGATGAACATTTGATCAGATATTATAATGTCCACCAAGTTCCATAGCAATTCATTGAGGGAAATACCCAGAAATGAATCCTTTATTCCCATAAAAATAGTCAATTCTTTATCAATTTCTGTTCTTGAGCTAAGATATCAAGTGTGGATTTCGGTAACTGCAGAGTGAATAACCATAATGTATCCAAAAGAAACAAAGGTGAAATTGATCTGTCTTGAATTGGCAGACAGTTTTACTATGTCAGGCTATTTCCTTGATCAATGCAAGTATGCTCACCTTTAACAAATCAATGCATTTGATTGGAAAGGATGAGAATAAAGCATGAGGAAGCAGGATGCACTTGAACCTTCATGGTTCGGGAATATTTAAATGATGTTGATAACGCTCAGAAGCATTTTTCTCTACTCCTATAGAAGGGAAGCTTCTTTAACCTACACTGAAAACCTAGGTAACCAAGTTTGAGACAATGCTATAGTGACATTCTTCATGAAACAGCGTGTTTTCCAAGTTAAACTTGTCTCATAGTATTTATACTTCTAAGAGTGTATCAATCTTGGTATAGTTGATAGCACTGAGCATGGAGATAACACAGTGAAAATTCAGTCTTGAAATGACACGTATGATTGTTTCAAAATTATTATTAAGTTTCAAAAATATTCATTATTTTAATAGGAAAAATCAGGAAGGAAATAACAATGTCTATAAAGAAAGAATACTTTTTTTAATCCAAGCTAATTTAATCTATTATTGGTGTTCCATTCCTACCTACTGTGATCAATGAATAAAGTACTTTCTTTTCTTTAAATAAAAAAGGCCCTACAAAATTAGCACATTTTTCCTTAGTGATGAAAACTCTAAAACTCTAGAACAAAATTGATTATGAGCAATCAGAATAATAACTTCATTAATAACTTTATTCCACCTAAATTAAGCAGCACTCAAAATGAATGTTTTAAAAGCCAACAAAGATGTTTGTAAAGATTTTGGTAGTTGATAGATATTTTCATACTCTTGATTCACCTGATTTTTGGATATATATATATATATATGTATGTTTTTATATTTATATATACTATAAATATACATAAGTTTTTATATTTATATATGCTAATTTTTTTACAAATAAGTTTTCCAATGAAGCTATGAGTTCTTCTCCTTAGTGCACACATCATAACAGTGTATACACAATTTTCTGACTCTTGGGAAATGACTGCTTTCCCAGTTCTAAATGAAAATACACAGTGGAGCAAAAGTAAATTTACAATTGTGAGTACATGAAACATGGAGTTTGTTCTTACATTATTTATTAATTATTGTATTATTTTCCATACAACCAATAACATATTTTTGCCCCCACCCTATATATTATATAATTCAAGTAAATGAAATTTTAAATATAAATTGGGTAATCTGTAGAAAAGAGCTATAAAAGATTATGCGGCAAATCTTTAATTGGACATCTTTGAGATTCAGTTATAGGTGAGAAATCTCAGGGATATAGAAGTAGGACATGCCATTACTCTTTCTGGGGATAAATACTACAGGACAGTACTGTGAGGATTAAATGAAGCAATTATACATATGAATACTGTATCTAACCAGTAAACAGTAATGACTAACATGTGTTTGCAATTTTACTCCCCATCATTGTCCAAAATTTTAGGCTGAATCAAGCCTTGGTGATTTACCTAGTCATTCCTCCTAATTTTAATGGTAAGAAAACTAAATTCCTGAGAGTTAAATGACTTATCCAAGACCATAAACTATTATTTACCCAGTGACACTAGAATCAGTTTCCTGCCTCCTAGATCAGTTCCCTTACCACTTCCCAACTTTCTTTCAAAGTGTTATTTATAAAATGGAAGGGAAATAGTAGTCTTCTACAGTTATGTTAGCTAAGGCATATATTATTATTGCTCCATTGCCATAGTATTCAAGCTTTAACTATGGCAGTGATTTTGAAGTCGTTTGCTATTACTTGAACTTTTCCACTCTACCCCATCTTAAAAAGACAAGATTAATTCTTTTTTCACTCACTTGTTAGGAAAAACAGCAGAAACATCCTTTTTCTAGATAGATAATAGATAGATAGATGGATAGATAGATAGATAGATAGATAGATAGCTATAGATAGATAGGTATATCCTGATAACTTTTGGTACTTTTACAGATTTAAATATAATTTGATAATGACATAATTTTTTTTGCCGTCCCCAAATTGCCCCTCATCATCATTTCCTGCCATTTTCCTGCAAGAGAAATACTTCACCAGCATCCTTGAAAACTATGTGTTCGTGAGTATGGCTGAACAACAGTGACTATTGTGGCTCCCCCCTCAACAGCCGCCTCAAGTTCATGCTGTTGCTCTAATTGCCCCTGTCTCAGACTCGCTCTCCTCAAATCTCCTCTTGCTGGTGTGGCTTCGAATGTGATCCCCTTGTGGATATTGATGACAGATTGGATCGGCACGTGGATTTCACACTTGGGGGATACGGAGCAGAGTGGGGAGAAGAAGGGGAAAGGGAAAAGGGAGTGAGGGAGGAACAGAGAAGGATTGCTAGAGTGCATTACAGTCATGTCCATTTCCTAAAGAGTAGAGCGAACATTGGACTTCACATGCCGGAGCCTAAAGTATTAACCCTGAAAGGAAGAGAAATCTATCCTATCATTTCCCATGTTAATTGGGAAGCTCTGCACTTCATTATCAAAAAAGAGAGAGAGAAAACCCAATTTCAGGATGGCCAATACACCTTTTGCATCCCAGTCAAACCCTGGTCTGAGTTAAACACTGAGGCACCCCCTAGTCCAAGTACTAAAATTCTAAAAGAAAATATGGGTCAGGTATTTTTCCTCATAAAAAACCAGTTGCATATTTCACTATAAAAATTTTGAGGTAATAACTCATATATATTTATATTTTACTTTGTTTTCATTTTGTTTAAGGTAATTAGTTCCAGAATCTGATTGATAACTCAGAATTGTCTTAATAAAGTCCACACACACACACACACACCCCTGTTTTTTTCCTCAGTGTTTTATTTAATAGAAAAGTCCCAACAGATCTTCCTAGTTCATCGACACATTTTTTTATCTACCCTGTACTTTAATTATTATTTAAAGAAAGAAAAAAATCTAACCATAGTTTTGGCCAATCTTAACTGCTATCCCTTCCTTGTATTGATAAGCTTTTTGAAAAGTGCTTTTTCTCTCAGTTTTAGCTACTTAGGCTACAATTACATCCCTTTATTGAAAACAGGAACATGTGATATGTGTTGTTTGACACTAGAAAAGATTATGACTGTCACTTCTGGAAAGAATAGACATGTAAAGAATCTCTCAGCCCTGGCTTGTGTGGCTCAGTGGATTGTGTGCTGGCCTGTGTACCTAAAGGTGGCTGATCTGATTGCCAGTCAGGACTCACACCTGGGTTGAGCGCCAGGTCCCCAGTAGGGGGCGTGCAAGAGACAACCCATCGATGTATCTCTTGCACATTGTTGTTTCTCTGTTCTTTCTCCTTCCCTTCCCCTCTAAAAGTAAATAAATAGAATTTTTTGAGGGGGGAAATATCTGATTTATCTGGAGACTTTAGGTTCAGTATTTTGTGTGTGTGGATCTTCTGATGTTTTTTTACAATTACCTTAAAGTTAATTTCTGTATAACTCATCCCTTTAAATAGTCTTGGTTATGTCAAAACTAGTAAATAAAACCACTATATTCTCTCAGTGAAATAAAATTCTCTTATTTTAGATCTTCAAATAAATCAATGTAGATTCATTCTCTTAAAATAGACTAGAATGAAAGTTTTTGGGACCCTGATGATCAATCATGCAATAAACTTTTCAGAAAGACAGTTTAAGTCAGCACTGCCCAGTAAACTTTATACAAGGTTGGAAATGTTTTATAGTTGCATTGTCCAAAATGGTAACTGCTAGCCATGTTTCCTATTATATATTTGAAATATGGCAAGAGCAACAAAGAAACTGAATATTTTTATGAATGAATAAAGATGTTTTTATTTTTACTGAATTTATTGGGGTGACATTGGTTAATAAAATATATAGGTTTCACATGTACAGTTCTATAGTACATTACCTATATATTGTCTTGTGTGTTCACCACCCCAAGTCAAGTTTCCTTCCATCATTATTAATCCCCTTTTATCTTCTTTTACCTCCCCACACCCCCTTTCCCTCTGATAATCACCATACTATTGTGTCTATAACTTTTTTATTTTTAATTTGAATACCTATATGTGGTTTGCTGTGCCTTATTGGAGAGTGTAGTTTAAGTAAAGCAAAGAAGATATCATGCAAGTAATATAAACAATATGTTCTACACATGTATAAATTTTGAGTCAAAGTTTGAACTGTGGATCATTTTTTGTCCTCCTTCTCTCTCACCCTAAACCACTCTTTTAAACTATGATTCCCATAATAAAACTGATTTCAAATGGTCAGTAAGGAATAAATAGCCTTAGTAATAAAGTAGAAGGCAGATTGTATTACAGTATTTCAGAGTGGTTATTGCTTCCTTCAGCTCAATATCTCATTTAATACACATTCAGATATACCTTAGTTATTTTTTAAGTTAACAGAACAAAATTCACATAACATAAAAAAATCGATGTACCAAGACCATGTATGCATTGCATTGCTTAACTTAAGTATAAAGCAGAGAGAAATGTTTACCTTGTAAATATTTTAACCATAATCAGAATCTTATTTAGGGATGTTTTAATATTGATGATTAGAAGTTTAGAATCAGAAGAGACCTTAAACCCATATCTGTGACAGTGGTAATTGAACTGATTGATTACAACATCTTCTTTCAGATAATATTGATTATGCAGAAAGTCTACAGAGCTAAGATATCAGTTGGCAGTTTGCTGTAAGCTCGTGTTCAATTATTAAAATAGTCGACATTTTATGTCTGATAGCCATAGTGAGGTCATGACATTAATTTATCCAGAGAATTGTGGGCAACTGTCTAGAAAAAAATAGCATAAATGACACAGGTGCTAGAAAGCTGAAAACAAAACAAGAGATGAATCTCTGAGCAAAGAGACTTTAAGAGATGACAGGTAGATTTAGAAGTAGAAAAGGAAGAAATCAGCAGGCATCTCACTGCTACAGATAATATATGTTTAAAGCTATGCTGTGTGTGCATTAATTTCTGTTATAATTTTTCATTAAATTCTCAACCTGAACACTATTTCTGAGTCTCCAGTTGCTGCACTTTAATTTCAGATTTTATTTGTTACTTCAGTAGTTCAGTGATTCTTTGTTCTTTACTCTGATTTTTATTCTCCCTTCTTCATTCCTCTCCCTCTTCCCATTTCTGTTTCCTTTTCTTTTTCTCATAATTTTTTTCTTCCTGCTTTCTTTCTTTCATGAAAGCATCTACTTAATTCCATGTTTCCTTCAGATGCCCACTTCTTTTTTTATTTTTATTTGTGTTTTTGGGTTTTGCACTTGAGGTTTTCTTTCTTTTTTCTCTTCCTTTTTCTTTCAAATCAGAAGCCTCTCGGAGCTTATTTTAGACGTACATGTTTGCCTGCAGATGCTTCTTTCTCTTTATGGACGGTGTAATCTTTTCTTTGGGGCCTCTGCAAATGGTTGTCCTTCACATTGGTTGCCACAGATCTGTTGCCAAGCTGCTACCTTAGTTGGTCCTGCAGTGCTGCAGTGCATGCTGGGATCTGTCTGTGTGAGTAAACTGAAATTTCAACAGCACCAGACAGCATTCGAGTTGGCTTGAGGATTGCTGTACCTCTCTTTTGTACGTATTTCTTGCATGCTGCAGAGTCACTGGTGGCTAACTCTCTCATAAGTAATTCAGGAATATCGCTCATGTAGAAGGGACAGGTGGGCAGTTTACCACATTCTGTCATTACAGGGAAAAATTGAAGAACAAAGGAACTGGATGGATACCTATACGCTGCCTTTTGTGTTGTGAAACACCGAACACAAACATAACTGTGTTCAGCCAAATATTTTACTTCCTCTTATAACAATGCATATGGATTGTTTTTATATATGCACACAAATCCATATTTTATGTAAACATATATTCAGTCTTTAATATTTGTAACCTACAAACATTTCTTAATCCCAAAGATTTTTACATATTCAACAACACAGCTAATGATATATTTTTTTAAATGCTTAAATAAAAAAAAAGTAATAATAAATGCACTACTATCCTGTTGGTTGATTTCATTCCAGGAACTTAAGATTTCAACACAGTTTAAATCATATTGATGATTCAAACGCTGGCAGAGCTTATAATTCTTGTGAAATGAGAACATGGCTAATAAAAATATTAAGCAATTATGTTTATTAAAATTGTAGTTTCTTTCATTATTAAAAAGAAACAATGAATGTATAGAGACCAGCATCACTCTTGTGTCTCTTGGGCAGTTTGGGGGTTTCATATAGAAGTGAAGACTCCTTTTGCCCTTTCAACAGCCCGGGGGATGGAGAGAGGGGGGAAGAAAGCATAGAATAAGGTCTAGGACTGTTAAAGAATCGCTGGCGTTATTTCTCTCTCTCTCACGTGTGAGTCTGGCTGCCTGCTCCCTGGGATAGTGAATCCAGGATGAGACTGTGCCGGAGCCTGTTCCCACAACTGCATTTGGAGCTCTGTCTTATTGATTAGGGGAAAGGGGTGGGGATCAGAGTGTGAGGGGAGGGGAGGACCAACTGACTACTGGCTCGTGGAAGCACAAGATATTTTCTTCCGGAAAGATGTCAAACGGCTGAGACATAGCCGCAGAGGAAGTAGAAAGGTGGAAAAATGAGACTGTGGGAGAAATGAAGGCATTTCTGATGAAAGCCTTGAGGCTTTTTCTTTTCACTCCTTTGCTTTCTTTCAGTTCTTTCTTTCCTTTTTTTTTTTTTTTTCCTTCCATCATCTGACATGCAGAGGCTAGAGTGACAGCGTCATGCAAATGCTGCAGTCCCGCAGGTCTGGGAGAGGGTGGATGCTAGACTGTGAGTTAATGTTAATGATGAGCGCAGTGAAAATACCAGCCGCTGCCACCCCCTGCACACAGAGCGCTCTGAGTCAGCATCAGATGCTTTGCCTCGCCTCTCGCTGGGTGTCTGTATGCCTGTGCGCGCGCCTGCTCGCTCGGGCACCCGTGTCTAGCCGAGGGGAGGGGGTGGCGTGTGAGTGCGTGGAGGGTAAAAGCCAGTCAGTCAGTGAGAAGCAAAGGTACGTTGGAGAGCAACTAAAATCTGACTGATTTCCATCTTTGGAGCATCAGATGTATTCCCTAAGGAGGATGGGTCTCCGTGATGGGGGTGGTATAATTATGTTAATGTCATATTTATGGAGGGGTGAGATTTTTCATTCTAATAATTGGTTGAATGCTATGGTCAAAAATTGTAAAGCCATATTCAGTTTTAAGGAAAAGCATGGACTTAGAATTTAAGAACTGTTATTTTTTGCTTTTTGTGAGTGGTGCTTTTTTTGTTTGATTAAAAAAAAAAAACTATTTACTATTTTAAGCCATAACTGATTCAGTATGGAAAAATCAAATGATAAACAGAAAGAGATCTTATATAATGATGCATTGCATCATGGAGCAGAATATTTAAAGTCTTACAAGGCAAAGTAAAGATCTGGACATGGGGTGGGGGGTGGTTGGAAAGGGGTGTGGTACTAGGGTGGAGGAGGGGGGCAGTTAGCAAATATTTTGTTCAGCATAGCTTTCCTTGCAGCTTACTTGGAAATGGATGATTCACCTGTTCTACAGGAAAACATTCTAATTCTTTCCATGTTTTTTTTTTTTTTTCCCTCCTCTTTTCCCTTTTAAGATCAACCACTTCAGAAGAACCAGATTCCACTTCTGTGGCCAGGACTTTTATGTTATGGCTGGTCCGATTGTTTTACCCTGCGTTCTATGCTACTAAACCTTGGATCATTCCTAAAGTACAAATTCTGTTCTCCAACCACAAACAAGGCTAAAAGATCGGAGGAAATTCAGTGAATATACAGGATTGGGATTGTGCATTTTTCAAAAGTACTGAGCTTTCGAATGCAACTATATAAGAAATAGAATCATTTTTTTCTTATGTTGGTAGCATTTTAAGTTACATGTTTATTAAGTGGCATTGCTCATATAGCTACAAAGTATGCATGGAAATATTTGCTGTCTGAATAGTTTGGAGATTCAAAGAGAAAACTCAAGCTTCAGAGGTATTAAATTGTGACATGCAAAAAAAGTTTTTGTTTTATTCTTAACTGCAACAGTATATATTGAAATCAGATTTAAAGTATTATATGTCCTGGGCCCACCTTAACAGATGTGCTGTATAGAAGTCTAATGGGAAGCAAAATTTCAATCAGGGTCCCATTACTGGGATATAATCCTTTTCTTAAAGTAATAGAGCTATGGTGTTGATGTACAAACCTGCTAGAAACAGATTTTAACCCATTTGTAGTTTCTTTCTTTGGATCGAATGGAATGACTCTTAACTGTTCATTGTTTGTATTGTTTCTCATATTCCTCATTATTTTAAGGTTGTAATTGGTTGCCGTCGTGAATATTCAGCTCATCCTAACTTTTATATATCATATATATACATATACATCTATTTCTACGTATATCTTTTAATTAGTATTTGGAGGGAAAAGTTCTAACGGAACCCATCTGTGATTTGTAAGCTAGCCTTATAACTAAAGAAGAAGAATTCTACCGCATCAAACCAGACTTTTCCTAGTCCCTGAGACCCTAACTTGTGAGGTATTTTAGTAACATCACAAGTCAGGCTCTTGGGACCTAGGCGGAGGGGAACCAGCAGCTTTGGACCTTATTGATTGTCTGCAGTTACCACCAGAACAAAAGAACATGCATAGATTCTGCCTAGGAGAAAAAGAACAATGCTCTTCTTTATAATCAGCAATGTTTTCACCAGGACCCACCCCCAAAAATACTATTTTCAGAAACTGTACTCTAAAGTGATTACAGAGTTTCACTGAATCGCATTTATATAATATTACAATGACCATATAAAAGCAATATATCTGTGTAAGAAGCAATATTAAAATACAAGTGTTTTTAAAATGCTTCTTTTGGTGTATTTAAGGTGGCTGGTCTAAGAGAATATTTCCTTATTTATTAATGAAGAAAGTGACTTATATTTTTATAACTTTTTCATATGCATAGAATCTGTACATTAGCTACTGATATAAATCCTATGTCTCCACGTAACTATGGCTCAGAATTTGCAATATATAGCTCTAATCATGCTTGAGGCCTAGAAATAAAATGACTTACTACCCTCTTTACTGACCCCATTAGAGTTTACTGCTGATTTTAGAAGAATGCTTCTTTATATTTGGTTTTTATTGCCAGAGTTTTCCTTAGTTTTCTTTTTAAACCAGGCAAAATACCTTATATATCTTGTTATATCAGGACATTCTTTTGTTATGAGTTTGACTGAGAACTTATAACAATAATAGCCAAAATATGGTAGCTTTTAGTTTTTATATCTTAGTTTGAATATACTAGGTACCTATGTGAGCTAAACCAGAAATAGCACCTATGAAACCAGACTGCTCCAGTCCATCTATCAGCTGAATCTGAAATGCAGTTTTAGTTTTACAAGAGGTAACTATTCCAACTATAACTAATGTGCCATGTTTGAACATTATTAGCCATGACCACATCAAATATGTATTTTATGGAAGTAGAATTAATATATTACATCTATTTAAAAATTTTACCAAAATGTTGCAGTTATTAAGATTCAAAATAAAGATGAGAGACTTTCCATTATAGAAGAAAGAAAGCAATTCCATTCTTTTAACTCCAATGCTTTACATGAGTACTATAAATTTGTCTTCTGTATTGTTAAAGTAAATTTATGAATGCATTTTAGAATACTGTATGAAGTCTTTGTTCATCTTTTTATTGAATTTGTTACAGTTACTTATGGTTTGAAATATCACAGAATACAAATTACCCATGAGTTATATTTCTTTAAAAATTGAAATTACAATATGGTAAACATACTCCTCATCCATACAAGGTACACAGAATATGTTTAAGCATGTACTCACACTGTACCTATTAGGGTTATTTATTTATATCACCTATTTCATTTCTCCAGAATCTCTGAAATTTTACATGTGTGCATGTGTGTATAAACATATGTTTCAAAATGCTAAATGAAAGGAAGTCACATAAACAGTAAAGATTTTAGTAGCATTTATCTTTTACTCCTTTTAATTTCATTTTCATTGTACTTAAACATTTTTAAAAACATAAGTTTCTCAATGCAAAGAACTCTATATGTGTCTGCAAAGCACTCTATGTATATGTATCTATGAATACACAAAAACTTGATTATATTTAATATCAATATTTATACAATGGATCAGAAACTACCTCTTATATAAAACAATATTTCATACAGGTATATTTTTATAGACACCTGTTTAACATAATCATAAATAATATGTATAAGATGTTACCTCAATTTAGTTCCAAAATAATATAAAAGATAAATATTTATTGGCTGTGGTGACATTAGATCTAAGCTATTTCAAATGCAACAGTTTCTTTTTATGTTACCGTATTAATGAACAGCACTATATATTAATTTTGATTTCATAAAAGCAAAATACCAAAACTGAATTTAGAATGAACTGATGTGTATTTTCCCCATAACCATATAAAATATATATTTTTTACTAATCATAGTGCATTCTTTGAACCCTCTCTATGTGACTTTCCTATATATAAACTGTCTTTTCTGAGAGCATCATGAATAAAGCTTTTCTCTGACTCCATAAAGGTGAGTAAAGCTGTAAGTGGGTGACTTTGTTTATAGAAATTTCTTTGTGCTGTATCTAGATAGATGGATGGCACTTTTTCTGCATTTCTATCGTAGCTGTCACAGGATAATATTGTTTTGGGGCTCTATAATATGATTTGGAATATCAGATCATACTAAGCTTAAAATAAAAGGAGAGATCTACAACAAAGAGCAAGGAAATGATGTGTGTTGCATACAAAAAACTCAGTGATATTAACAATTCGATGGCTTCCTGGTTGGGAAACCAGCCTGAGCCAGACGCATATATTAAGGGCTGTCTGCTGCTGATGCGAGCTTGCTCACTGCGGTGGAAATGAGGAATCACCTCCTCTCTGACACAAGCTTATTTTTACATTTTAATTTTGAAATAGCAAGTCACTGTTTTACAAAAGTATACTAACCCTTTCCCTTTTCCTTTCTCACATTGTTTGCTAATGTACTATGAACTTCAAGTTACTCTTATTTAAAACATCATCACTCACCTTAGATATCTATCAACAACCAATAAAATCAGTTTTTTCTTTTGTCCCTTTGCATTGTTATGGTAATATTATGATTCTCACTCTTTTAACATTTAATCTCTGTGAGGAAAGCATGAATTTTCCAAAATAGCATTTTTTAAAGCCATTTAGGATCTAACAAGGAAGCCACTTCTGGAATTTTGCCAAATCTAGATATAATTACATTTCATTTCAAGGTTCATGGGATCCATATCTTTCTTAGTTTAAAAGCCCTTAACACTTTAGTGTTCCAGTGAAGCTACAGAAGAGGTGTAGAAATATTCTAAAGTCATTTATGCATTAGTCCACATTAATAATGTTAGAGTAGGTATAAGTATCTCAAAGGATCATGGTACAAATTACTTATGAAATTAGATAAGGTGTATACTACCTGAAATTCCTCTTCAAAAGGATATGCTGGCACATGTGCCTAGGCGTGGTCAAATTCACCTGGTAAACAGGTAAATGGTTTAACCAGCTGTCCCTTTTGAATGAGCTGCCAGCAGAGCAATGCACACAAGGTAGACATTTACCCATGCAATGCAGCCTCCATTTTTGTAGGCAGCAAATGCAATCATTATTTTTGTTACTTGGATTATATTATTTAGTTTCCTAAATTATTTAATTCAGCACTAAAATCACAGCAATCTCTGAGTATAGTATTTGGAAAGGAAAACAAAGTTCATAATAGAAGTTTTTTAAGATCCTGGGCATTTGGAAGCATTTGAACAGTATAGTTTTTAGTGTGGTTTTGCGACCTCTTGTTTACTCTGCAGAAACTCAGGTGCTTTTATTATCTATCATCTCCATATTTTGTTTTCTGATCTGTCAATGACAAGGCACACACACACACACACACATATATATATATATGTATATATATATGTAATATATATTACATATATAAATTATACATCACACTAAATTAAGCCCAGCCTATGCATATATGTAATATGTATTACATATATAAATATATATATAAAAAGCGTATTAACACATCATTTTAAAATCATACGTAACATTTTTTTCAATGAGCTGGCATCAATTTTTATTGGAGGTTACTTTTTTATCCACACCTTCCATATTAAATATAGCTTTATCAGATGAAATGCATTACTAGCCAATAATATGAACTTATATGTAATGGTTTTACATGTGGAAGTTTAAAAGCAGGAGAACTTGAAGGTAATTTAGATTAAATGAATTTTAAATTCAATAGTTTTATTTTATATAATCTGTCAGCTAATTCCATGCATATTTTATGGAGAATTTAAAAGTGAAAAATTCTCAGATGGTGAAATACATTTTTTACTGTTGATATAAGTAATGGGCTTTTAAGTTTGTGACCTAACGATAATTCCTTAACAAATAAAACAAGTGCAAAAATAATCATGGATTATATTTGTAGGTCAACTAAATAAGAATAATAAGTCTTAGGTTTTATCTTGGTCTTTAAGGTTTTTTGGAGTGTTTTGGGTTATTTTATGTAGCCAGATTTAACCATTCCTTTGCTCTAAAAAGTTTCCCCCTCTCTGTTGGTGGGTGTCAGAAGATCTGTAAGCACCAGGTGACTGACTAACGTGGAATCATCTTTCCTGCCCTTTGAATTAGCTTTTCCTAGACCCAGAGTCAACATCAGTATTGTGTACCTCCAAATTTTTCTGGCCATGTAAGTGAATTGTGAGAAATTATTGATTTACATTGTGATTGTCTTTCCAGTTTCCAAACATCTTAAGTAAGAGATTTGGGTGGTGTTGAAACACTAGCCAGCGGAAGCATTAGATTTTATAGGATTTAAAAATGTAATGTCTTTCTCATAGTAGACTTCCTATTCTTAGCGGGGAGGGCGAGAACCAGGCCGTGGCTAAGTTATTACTCCGTTATACATCACACTAAATTAAGCCCAGCCTGTGCATTTGTAAACCTCAGGGAGGTTTCCACATTAGACAGCATTTTTTGTTGGGGGATTACAACACAGTCGGTGCCCTTCACTTCTCTCTCTCTTCCTGGCCCCCCTCCACCCAACATGGAGCCTTTTCAACTTCTTCAAAGAAGTGGAGGAAAAAAGTAGACTCTTTATTAATGGCAAAAAACAAACTGGCTGCTAGACTTCCGAGACAGCCCTCTAATAATAAAGCAGAGTAGGCCTTGCGACAAAGAATTTCTGAATGTACTAAATATATAAGGAAGCCTATTTAAATTCACCAGAGGGCTTAGAGGACCAGCAGCAAAAAGTTTAGAATTCAATTCAAGCCATGCCAGAAAATGAAAATGTACTTAAAAAAGGATTTCTGAAACAATTGTTCAAAGACATGTCAACTTTTAAGGTTCTTTCTAGAATAATGAAATTCGTACTCTAATTTCTGTGGTGACTTTTTCAATTAGAGAGGAAAAGTGATTAACAGAATCTCAAAGGACTTGTATCTTACGTTTAAAGAAAACGCATTTTCTTTCCATAGGGTGTGCTCTAGTGAGGGCCATTAGTGCACCGACTAGAATCACCCGAATATATACACAGGACAAAGAGATTATGTATTTTTTCAGCAATTAGACATATAACAAAATTGCTCTTTCTGCTTTGGAAGAAAGATACTTAACTTGTATGTTCTTTTTAGTTAATGTTCTGGTATTCAATTCTATGATTTATTTCTTAAATAAATGTAATGAAGTAAATATGAAAGAGCAAATCATCGATAAATAATAGGATTATATAATGCTAAGTTTGAAAGATAAAAATATGATCCCTACCTTGTCTCTTACTGACTTTAGAAAATTATCTTTATTTTTATTTATCTGGAAGACATGCTTTTATAAGGGCACCCATATCTATAAGAATATATATTTTCTTAGTCCTAATATTGAGATAAAGGACTGCTTATAGAGTTCACTTAAAGACCAGTATGGCCTTGATTCAGGGATGAAATTTCTAGCTGGCTTTTTTTAGTGTCTTCTTTTAGAATCCACATGGATTTTGGGAAAAGATTGTGATTCTTTGTCTCAGGAATTACAAATTGTAAAGAAGACAGAAACTTCAACTCATTACTGACATATCTTTGTTGCCATTTCAGAGATTCTGCTTGAGAATGAAGCCCACATGGAATTCATCAGTTTCTAAATATAATTTATCAACTCAAACCACTGATTCATTAATTCATCCATTTATTCACAAATGTTTATCCAACATTAAAAAAGAACTCAGTGAATTAAGGCTGCACCAACACGTGAGATCACTATGGCCAATTAAAACTTGATCATTTAACAAAATTTGACTTTAAAATTAAATATCAGAAGTATGAGTACCAGTTATAGATATTAATCATTTAACAATAAAAAGTAGTTATTGCCCTAACTACAAATAGATGTGGCATAGGTCATACAACTGAACTGATTTCCATTTAAGTTGTAATGACATTTTAATATCGAGGACTTCAGTAGGTTTAATTGTTGATCAATGAAATAATCCAAGTAATTTATTAGCCCAGTTCCTAGGACACACAAAAAACATTAGCTTATTTTTTATTAGCTTATTTTTTTCCTTTTGGGTCTTAGTACTTGCTTCTGTTAAACAGACAACTTTTTACTTTACCAGACTTTAAGGATGAGAGTCAGACACCATCAGGAAACCATTTCTGCTTCAGGAACTTAAAAATCATTTACTGTAAATGTCTTTATCACATATTTCCTATGTACCAACTATGGGAAAGATAAAGAGAAATTCTTCCATTTGCCCAATATGTTTTGTCCCTTTTGTGTGCTTTAGCTTTTTATAAATCCTATAATTTGGCAATTTTACTTTTTTATATTTCTAGATAACATTCTAGGTGGTTTATCCTATTTCCTAGTTGCAGATGAGACAACCTACCTATGTACTTTAAGTTGCTTTGGACAAGATATAAGTGGAGTGTTGTTAGAATTTTGCAGCGCCTTAATTTTCTCATAGTATTTCCTCGACTACAGAAACGTCTTTAAAAAATGTAGACAAACCATGAATATTAATAACTGTGGTTTATAAAACTTGTATTTCCAGAATAATTGAACCAACATGTGGTAGATACATATGATTTCTATCCCTCTAAAAATCATTTAATTTCTTTTTTTTAAGTTGAATATAACGATATTGATCATACAGTTTCATGAAGTGGCAATTACATTAATTAGTCAAAGGACCAAAACATTTTATAATCAAGCTATTCTCTTGGAGTTAACATGCAGAACAAACTTGGATTTTTCTGCATATTTACATAATAAATGCCACCATTAAACCTGAACAGTGAAGTAGAAGATAGGAGACTAAATTTCTAACACCATCCCTACCACCAGTTATCTTATGGAACTGAACCTCTCTCCTACTCACTTTCCAGATTTACAACTGATTTATAAAATAAAGATGTAGAAGAAGATGATTTTAAAGTGACTTCCAGGTAAAAAATTAGTATGTCATTACATAGTTGGATATTTTTCTGTCCCATGGGGGACACTTGAGTGAAAGGGATAGGAAAGAATAGCCTTAGTTGAAATCACTACATTAATCAGACTGTAGAAAAAGATCAAAACCCAGCTCAAACTAATTTAAGCAAAAAGGGAGCTGTATGTATATCCAGCATCTCCTCCTCCTCCTCCTCCGATCGTTTCTCCTCTTCCACGCTGGTTCTCTCCCCCTCTTCCTTTACCTTTCCAACTCCCTCTCCTCCTCCATCTCTCTCTTTCACTCTTTTTGCCTCTCAGAATCCCTTTCTGTCTCCCTCTTACTGTCTCCAATGTGTTGAATTCATTCTCAGGTGGTTGACTTCATTCTCAGATTCTTTCTATGTGTTGGTAAAAATGGCCAAGAGCAACTCTAAACATGCACCATGCATCATTCTTAGGGCTTGTGATTCCAGAGGGAAAAATAAAACTCTCTACCCTTACATCAATTCTATTTCTCAGAAGGCTCTGATTGGATCTGATTTTTAGCCTCTTCCTTGTCCAGATGAGAGTTATCCAGATGGGACAGCCTGTAGTATGGCAGGGTGAATGTCAATGGCAGAAGGTAAAAGAATTTAAAATCAGGTAACAATATAATGGGTCCAAATAAGCAACATACAGACTATATTAAGTTTTTCAGGCCAAATGTACTTTATAGAGTATTGTAAATAAAATTCAGATGCAGCAACAAATTAATTATACTTTATTAACATTTTCCATGATCATTTAATATATGGTATATATCAGGAAAGTCAACATTGGGACTCAATTAGGCATTTGACATTTAAAAATTAAGATTATTAGAAATGGGACTTTGATAAAGAAGAGATAGTGATTGTGTTCTGTAGTCCAGTATTCACCCTCAACCATCATGTGTTTTTTATTGTTTGTATTAGGGTGACATTGGTTAATACAATTATATGGGTTTCTGGTATAAAATGCTATAATACTCCATATGTACATTGCATTGTGTGTTCACCACCCCAAATCAAATCACCTTCTATCACCATCCATCCCCATTTTACACTCTTCTACCTCACCCTATTCCCTTTCCCTCTTATAAGCACTATACTATTGTCTGAATTTATGGGTTTTTATTTACTTAATCCCTTCATCTTTTTCACCAAGCCCCCAGCACCCATTCCCTCTGACAGTTGTCAGTCTGTTCTCTGTATGAGTCTGTTTTGTATTTTGTTTGTTAGTTTATTTTGTGCGTTATATTTCACATATAAGTGAAATCATATGGCAATATTTTTCTCTAACTGGCTTATTTCAGTTAGCATACTCTCCAGGTCCATCCATGCTGTCACAGTAGGTAAGATTTCCTTCTCTTTTGTGACTGAGTATTCTATTGTGTGAATGTACCACAGCTGTTTTATCCACTCATCTACTGGTGGGCACTTGGGTTACCTCCAGATCTTCGCAATTGTAAATAACACTGCAGTGAACATGTGTGTATATTCTTTCGGACTAGTGTCTTGCATTTCATTGTACATATTTCCAGAAGTAGAATTTCTGGCTTATAAAGCAGCTCTATTTTAAATCTTTTGAGGTAACTCCATACTGCCTTCCACAGTGGCTGCACCAATCTGCATCACCACCAGCAGTGCACAAGGGTTCCCCTTTATCTACATCCTCACCAGCACTTGTTTGTTGATTTATAATTGGTAACCCTTCTGACAGGTGTGAGGTGGTACCTCATTGTGGTTTTAATTCACATTTCTCTGATGACTAGTGATTTTGAGCATCATAT